>CM067364.1:559000-775000 GCA_034401795.1 Chaetoderma sp. LZ-2023a | reverse complement strand
TTACAGAGCCATACACGCACAATCTTCTTTTTAAAATGTGCTTGTATACCTATATATAGACAAAGGCTGGTTTAATGGACTAAGGGTCAGATTAATGGGCTTTCGCCAGTTGGCCAAAGACTTCCATTTCCCATCTGCCCCTATTCCTTTAAAAGAGGCCAAACTGTGACCAAAGGGCCAGCTAAAATTTCTCTATCTGACGAGTTTCAACCTCAGACAGTGAGATCTTTAACGTCCACCTACATGTAAGGAGACGGGACCTAGGTTTAATGTCTCATCCGAAGGACAGGATTTATTCTTCAGTTCAGTTAGTTGGTATTTATTGGCCGCTTACACCTAGATGTATTTGGGCCATGACACACTCTTAGAGGTGCTTCCCCGAAGGGTTGCGTTGCTTCCCCGAAGGGTTGCTCTAAATAAGCGTTAAAACTGAAAAAAAATTAAAAAAATGATGATGTTGCTAGGGGTGTATGCGGTGCCTGTTGCTGCCTAATCAACTGTTGTTGGCGGGTGTAAGTGTTGGATGCAGTGTAAGAGTGGGTGGAAGGGGGTGGGGGGTACTTTATTTCACTTGGGGGTAGGATGGGGACTCAGGGGCTTCCACAGTGGGTCAGAGATTAAGTTTGCATTCTCATCGAATCAGGAGGAAAATCAATTCCGCCACCACCACCATGCCACACACCCTCCCCCAAGGCCTCCTACAAAAGCCCCACTAAACACGGGTGTTGGAACCAAGAGTCCAGCTACCCCGCCAGTGCCCCACCACACATTATTAAGCCCATTTATTAGAAATATTGTCTGAAATGGCCACTCAGAGTCAAATTATCAGAATTTTCCCGGGGGAGGATCCTAGGACCGCCTAATTATCCAGGGTATTAACCCAGGGACCCACCCCATACACCCTCCCCCACCCCCATTGCAGCCTAAATACTCTCTCCAGGGTTGAAGTTTTTCAAAATTTTCTGATCTCACCTCCAGGGTGATTTGGATGGGAGAAGAATTGGATGGCATGGCGAGTGGGCATCCATGCGAAATGAGGTGTGGTGGGGTGGACACCCTTGATAGGGGGTGGAGGGCAGTCTGTAAAATTAAATCTATAAAATGAACTCAGGTGAGAATTATGAAATAAAAATATTAAGAGATGAAAATCATTGTCAATGTTTCAATGTTATCAAATAAAATTAATTAAACTTAGATAATTTCCATGTGATTAAATAAACAAGAAACATGAAAACTAGAGAACAGAATATCTAGTGTTTGTAAAAGAAATATCCTGGGCAAAAACTTAGAATTAAAACCTGTTGCTATTTGAAATAATAGGTTGATTGCGAATGATGTTATATAATGGAAATTTTTTTTTTTTGCAATTCAAGCACTGTTGTATGCACACTCTCAGATGTTCATTTACAGTTCGAGAGAAATTTATATTTGAAAATTTTCGATGGAATGACTGGTTCGGTTACCGCACCAGTCAGTTCAGTGGTACATTTTCAAATATAGTATTGTTTCGATAACTGCTAAACTTAAAGAGAAAATACATTTAGGTTGTCGGAAATATAAAACAAAGCGAAACGCCACGTCCGAGATAGATGCAAGCAAACCGGCAGCAACTTGAGTGATGAATGCTGGGATTTACATTCAGCAGAATCATGAAAACCCTGAAAACATTTTAATGTACACATTTCTATGTGGAATAATAGTGAACAACCAACCCGAGAACCAACATCTTAAAACCCTTTCCCAACTAGTACTCCAAATGTCTCCCCAAGCTCGTAGGTTTTTGTTTACAATTTTCTAATCAGTCCCCAGGACTCCCTAGGGGTGTTTGGAGGGGGTAGAGTGTGTGCATCCATGCCATAAGGGGTGGGCCACCCTTAATCGAGGTAGAGGGGAGGGCAGTCTGAATGAATAAATCTGGAAAATGAAATTAGATAATTTCCATGTGATTTAGAAAAAAAAACCCAGAAAAAATTAAAATAGAAGATCTGGTACATGTAATTACAGAGCAAGAGAAGACTATCCTTGAAAACTTACCACTGGAGTGACTGCCTCGTTTATCGAGCCAGTCATTCCAGTGGTAAATTTTCAAAAATAGTCCTCTCTTGGTCGGCAAACGGACGAGATTAGAAAGGCCTGTGTTATTATTAAATCGTGATAATTGTGATCAATCTGGTCGCTGTGAACTTGCCATTTGAAATTTTGACCCCAAATTGTTCACATTTCTAGATGACCCCTAGGGGTGATCACCCATGCAGTTTGGTCAAGATATCTCCAGTTATAAGAAAGAATTGCAACACCACAAATTTACGAGAACTAACACCACAAATTTACGAATACTGGTAATTACATAATTTTCTTCATTATTTCACTTAGAACCCCCTGTTTGACAGTGAGGGCTGCAAGACTACATAACATTGATTATTTCAGCTGTTTTATCTCACGCCACCTCTCTTTAAGATAGAGTATTACGTACCTGTGTGACCGCATGTACTCATTCTAAACATGCAGACGATTCCCCCTCGGAATAATAACATATTAAATACTATAATAGATGCTATCTCGGTGACCTCGCACCGGTCCTGCATGTGTGACTTCATCCTGCGTTTGCATGAGTAGATCCCGTCTCTCGGAACTGCTTTTCTTTAAACGAACCTTCCTTCAAAATCCTGTTGCTGCTGGGACGAGGGGAAAAATGGATCCGTTTCAGGAACCAGGAAAATGTATAGAATACTTCTAATGCAAGCTGTACACCACCAGGAAACAGATCAGTTGGCAGGTAAACGAATCTTGTAGTGAGCTCACACAGCCAATGGCGGTACATCTTATTTTTAAATTATCTTTACAGAGCCATACACGCACAATCTTCTTTTTAAAATGTGCTTGTATACCTATATATAGACAAAGGCTGGTTTAATGGACTAAGGGTCAGATTAATGGGCTTTCGCCAGTTGGCCAAAGACTTCCATTTCCCATCTGCCCCTATTCCTTTAAAAGAGGCCAAACTGTGACCAAAGGGCCAGCTAAAATTTCTCTATCTGACGAGTTTCAACCTCAGACAGTGAGATCTTTAACGTCCACCTACATGTAAGGAGACGGGACCTAGGTTTAATGTCTCATCCGAAGGACAGGATTTATTCTTCAGTTCAGTTAGTTGGTATTTATTGGCCGCTTACACCTAGATGTATTTGGGCCATGACACACTCTTAGAGGTGCTTCCCCGAAGGGTTGCGTTGCTTCCCCGAAGGGTTGCTCTAAATAAGCGTTAAAACTGAAAAAAAATTAAAAAAATGATGATGTTGCTAGGGGTGTATGCGGTGCCTGTTGCTGCCTAATCAACTGTTGTTGGCGGGTGTAAGTGTTGGATGCAGTGTAAGAGTGGGTGGAAGGGGGTGGGGGGTACTTTATTTCACTTGGGGGTAGGATGGGGACTCAGGGGCTTCCACAGTGGGTCAGAGATTAAGTTTGCATTCTCATCGAATCAGGAGGAAAATCAATTCCGCCACCACCACCATGCCACACACCCTCCCCCAAGGCCTCCTACAAAAGCCCCACTAAACACGGGTGTTGGAACCAAGAGTCCAGCTACCCCGCCAGTGCCCCACCACACATTATTAAGCCCATTTATTAGAAATATTGTCTGAAATGGCCACTCAGAGTCAAATTATCAGAATTTTCCCGGGGGAGGATCCTAGGACCGCCTAATTATCCAGGGTATTAACCCAGGGACCCACCCCATACACCCTCCCCCACCCCCATTGCAGCCTAAATACTCTCTCCAGGGTTGAAGTTTTTCAAAATTTTCTGATCTCACCTCCAGGGTGATTTGGATGGGAGAAGAATTGGATGGCATGGCGAGTGGGCATCCATGCGAAATGAGGTGTGGTGGGGTGGACACCCTTGATAGGGGGTGGAGGGCAGTCTGTAAAATTAAATCTATAAAATGAACTCAGGTGAGAATTATGAAATAAAAATATTAAGAGATGAAAATCATTGTCAATGTTTCAATGTTATCAAATAAAATTAATTAAACTTAGATAATTTCCATGTGATTAAATAAACAAGAAACATGAAAACTAGAGAACAGAATATCTAGTGTTTGTAAAAGAAATATCCTGGGCAAAAACTTAGAATTAAAACCTGTTGCTATTTGAAATAATAGGTTGATTGCGAATGATGTTATATAATGGAAATTTTTTTTTTTTGCAATTCAAGCACTGTTGTATGCACACTCTCAGATGTTCATTTACAGTTCGAGAGAAATTTATATTTGAAAATTTTCGATGGAATGACTGGTTCGGTTACCGCACCAGTCAGTTCAGTGGTACATTTTCAAATATAGTATTGTTTCGATAACTGCTAAACTTAAAGAGAAAATACATTTAGGTTGTCGGAAATATAAAACAAAGCGAAACGCCACGTCCGAGATAGATGCAAGCAAACCGGCAGCAACTTGAGTGATGAATGCTGGGATTTACATTCAGCAGAATCATGAAAACCCTGAAAACATTTTAATGTACACATTTCTATGTGGAATAATAGTGAACAACCAACCCGAGAACCAACATCTTAAAACCCTTTCCCAACTAGTACTCCAAATGTCTCCCCAAGCTCGTAGGTTTTTGTTTACAATTTTCTAATCAGTCCCCAGGACTCCCTAGGGGTGTTTGGAGGGGGTAGAGTGTGTGCATCCATGCCATAAGGGGTGGGCCACCCTTAATCGAGGTAGAGGGGAGGGCAGTCTGAATGAATAAATCTGGAAAATGAAATTAGATAATTTCCATGTGATTTAAAAAAAAAAACCCAGAAAAAATTAAAATAGAAGATCTGGTACATGTAATTACAGAGCAAGAGAAGACTATCCTTGAAAACTTACCACTGGAGTGACTGCCTCGTTTATCGAGCCAGTCATTCCAGTGGTAAATTTTCAAAAATAGTCCTCTCTTGGTCGGCAAACGGACGAGATTAGAAAGGCCTGTGTTATTATTAAATCGTGATAATTGTGATCAATCTGGTCGCTGTGAACTTGCCATTTGAAATTTTGACCCCAAATTGTTCACATTTCTAGATGACCCCTAGGGGTGATCACCCATGCAGTTTGGTCAAGATATCTCCAGTTATAAGAAAGAATTGCAACACCACAAATTTACGAGAACTAACACCACAAATTTACGAATACTGGTAATTACATAATTTTCTTCATTATTTCACTTAGAACCCCCTGTTTGACAGTGAGGGCTGCAAGACTACATAACATTGATTATTTCAGCTGTTTTATCTCACGCCACCTCTCTTTAAGATAGAGTATTACGTACCTGTGTGACCGCATGTACTCATTCTAAACATGCAGACGATTCCCCCTCGGAATAATAACATATTAAATACTATAATAGACGCTATCTCGGTGACCTCGCACCGGTCCTGCATGTGTGACTTCATCCTGCGTTTGCATGAGTAGATCCCGTCTCTCGGAACTGCTTTTCTTTAAACGAACCTTCCTTCAAAATCCTGTTGCTGCTGGGACGAGGGGAAAAATGGATCCGTTTCAGGAACCAGGAAAATGTATAGAATACTTCTAATGCAAGCTGTACACCACCAGGAAACAGATCAGTTGGCAGGTAAACGAATCTTGTAGTGAGCTCACACAGCCAATGGCGGTACATCTTATTTTTAAATTATCTTTACAGAGCCATACACGCACAATCTTCTTTTTAAAATGTGCTTGTATACCTATATATAGACAAAGGCTGGTTTAATGGACTAAGGGTCAGATTAATGGGCTTTCGCCAGTTGGCCAAAGACTTCCATTTCCCATCTGCCCCTATTCCTTTAAAAGAGGCCAAACTGTGACCAAAGGGCCAGCTAAAATTTCTCTATCTGACGAGTTTCAACCTCAGACAGTGAGATCTTTAACGTCCACCTACATGTAAGGAGACGGGACCTAGGTTTAATGTCTCATCCGAAGGACAGGATTTATTCTTCAGTTCAGTTAGTTGGTATTTATTGGCCGCTTACACCTAGATGTATTTGGGCCATGACACACTCTTAGAGGTGCTTCCCCGAAGGGTTGCGTTGCTTCCCCGAAGGGTTGCTCTAAATAAGCGTTAAAACTGAAAAAAAATTAAAAAAATGATGATGTTGCTAGGGGTGTATGCGGTGCCTGTTGCTGCCTAATCAACTGTTGTTGGCGGGTGTAAGTGTTGGATGCAGTGTAAGAGTGGGTGGAAGGGGGTGGGGGGTACTTTATTTCACTTGGGGGTAGGATGGGGACTCAGGGGCTTCCACAGTGGGTCAGAGATTAAGTTAACTATCTAACCCAAATTTTGAGAAAATTCTGAAGAAAAATTAATGTAAATGACCAGCTAGTACCATTTATCTAGGGTTTTCAACAACATTTCAGGAAATCTTCAATAAAAAGTTAAATAAATGGCCCAGATACCATTTACTCAAGTTTTTTTCAACCATTTTCCAGGAAATCTTGAATAAAATGTTAAGTAAATTGCCCTCAGATACTGTACCTGGACTGTTCTTCAGTGCAATTGTGAGAAAATCCAGAAGAAAAAATGTGGTAAATGTCCCTCCGGTACCATTTAAATTAGTTTTTCAGTCTAATTTTGAGAAAATCTTGAATAAAAAGTGCCACTCGGTGTAATTCACATTGAACAGCATATTATTTATTGATGGAATGATTTTGATGACTATTGTTTCAGCTGAATAATCATGTTTTAAACTATTCTGTTCTCATATTTATCTCTTGAACTGAAACATTGCTTCAGAGAATTTAGACTAAAAAGGGAATGATTAATGGAAATATTAATATCATTAATGTGCTATTAATGCCAGGGGGTGGGGGAGCTTTCTTATCAGCTCTGGGTATGTGTTGGTTGCTCAACCCTGGCTCGATTCCAGCAAAGACATTCAAGTGTATTTTGTCACAAGGAATCCGGATGCCTGATAACAAAGCACCGGATTTGGCACAGTCGCGCTTGGGTGGTTTTCGCGGGAAGGAAGCCAGGATTGAGGAAGCATCATCATCATCACCAGATTTTCCTAGCTCAAGGGGATTAGCCTATCACAGCCCGAGGCACGTGCCTCTGAAAAATTAGGAGCCCAATGAGCTTTGACCTCTGTCTCCCAGGGGATATACCCCCAATGCTTTTCCCCTTGCTCATCATTCGGTTCGCCAGCCAAAAAAGTTCTTAACTTAACGCAGATTTCATTATTTTTAGCAGTTTTATTATGAGTTAGTTACAGCGCTAACCAAATTATTTTTAGCAAAGTTTACCGAGTTTGTTACATCGCTAACACGTTACGTATGTTTAGTAGGCAACGGAATAAGTTTCTAATTTTGTTTACGTTAGCCTGGATACGAGAATAGCGTGAGGCGTTATATGGTAAAGTTAAAACTACATTTCAGTGTCTTAACGGCGGCAAATAGGGTTTGTAATTGTAAACAAACTGTAATAAGACATTATTCACGCAAAATAAAATAAGATATTTGTGGATACGAAACGGCGGCGAATCTCTATTAACTCCACGTTGTGACAAAATGGCCGCGCCCGTTCTCTCAATTAGAACATTTTTTAAAGTGCCAAATTGGCTTATTTTGACTGATTACGAAGAAGACAGACTTCACTTATACGCCATGAATGGACAGACACCTGAGGAAGCCATCTTCGCCGCTCGGCTCGATTGCGCAGCTTTCTGCGACGGCTGCTTCATTTGTGAAGAGGTGAAACCGCTGTGCGCGCATGCCCTCCCGACCATGGGTAGTCCTGCGCCGCGTTTTGACTAACTTTTCTAGTTCTGGATTAATAATCACCATGCAAAACGTAGGAGGATGCGACGACGGTGCTACTCCCACTGACACTGATAGAGTCGAAATATGGGGGAAGCACAAAAAACTTTCAGAAGCAACAGTAGCCCAGCTAATATCCTTGGGATTCGAGTCAATGGAGGCTCTATCGCTCCTGGAGAAAGAGGACCTGGCCGGATCGAACATCCCAGTAGGCCAGGTCAAACTAGTGTTGCGGGCCATCGCGCAGACATTTCAAAGGGAGCAGGCAGAGTCTTCGACCAAAAATCCACCACCTCCAACCCCAGCACCACCACCACCACCATCGAGGAATGGGCCAGCTCTACGAGATGTAATCGGAGATGTCCCTGACGAGGAAAGCTTGCGAGACTTCGTAACTCACCTGCAGCAAGACAACAGGAACACATCAGGCCCCACTCAAGCACTGGCGTCACATGACACAGGTACCTTGAATGACATTATCTCGTGGCAAGATCCCCAGATATATTTCAAATCAATGGGAGCACACAGGGGACAGGCTGTAGCTTTGTATGACATTGCTGATTTTGCAAATACATCTGGGACCAACATAACAGAGGAAGTAATTTCAGGGTTCGAGGGGGGTCAACTTGTTTACAAATCTGGCCCTGCCAAGCCAAAGCTTGAAAATATAACGCAAAATCAGTGGTCAATCGCAAATCTAGCCATCCTCAACAAAATGTTGCAAGACGGCTACCTGTCACACGCTGCTATCATTGATTATCTTTCATACACTACGCGCATACATCATCTACTCTCTGCTTATGACCAGGCATCAGTTTACCACTATGATAGAGAGTATAGGCGGCTGCAGCAACAACACCGTTTAGGTGGGGTACAGATATTCCACATATACAGATCGTATTTTTGAGGCCAAGGGTAGCCAGGGCCAGACAAACACCACACCAACAACCTATGTACAAGCAAGCACACAACGCTAGGCCAAACACGCACCGACCCCCATTCCAGCCATATGCAACATCGCACACCTCACACGGGGTAGAGATATGTAAGTTGTACAATGGGCAGCGAGGTTGTAAACTTGCTGCTTGTAAGTATTCGCACGTTTGCTCAGTGCCGGGATGTTCACAGAGACACTCGGCAGTTAATCACATAGTTGCAAAAAACTAGCGACGCCCAGGTCCCCCCATGGCCTGAAGTGTTCAGCATGGGAGGAAGAGTTGGGAGAGGACCCAGACAAGGATTTCATCCTGGTAGGTGTTAGGGAAGGTTTTCACATCATCGACCCTGATGCCAACCCAGACCCAGTAGAAATTGACAATCATGCTTCTGCCTCTATAGGTAGCCCTCTTTTCGCAGAAGCCTCACACCTGATTGCAGAGGAGGTGGAAAATGGGAACTATATCCCTGTCTCTACCCCTCCTCTTATTGTTAGCCCATTAGGAATCATACCTAAATCTGGAGGGGGTTAAGAATTATCCACGATTGTAGTCGCCCGTCAGGGCATGCTGTAAACGACTATGTACACGACCTTGAGAAACAGCGATTTCAGTCTGTGGACGACGCTGCAAGGCTAGTTTCTCAAGGTTGTTACATGGCCAAAGTAGATTTAAAATCTGCCTATCGCTCAGTTTCCATTTCACGTCAAAGTCAGCGTGTCATGGGGTTAAAATGGCCCCTCCCTCATGGCATCCAGTATTATTATGACACTAAACTGCCCTTTGGCTCTAGGGCAGCCCCAGGTATTTTTCACCGGTTATCGCAAGCTGTCCGTCGCATGATGGCCAGAAAAGGGTTTGAAATTGTGGCCTACCTGGATGATTTCTTTGTCTGTGAGGCGTCCATGCAGAGGTGTCTATTGGCTATGAACACCCTCATAAAACTCCTTAGTAAACTAGGATTTATGATAAATTGGTCTAAGGTTATTGGACCATCGCAAAAACTCATATTTCTAGGTATAGAATTTGATTCATTAGGCATGGCATTGCAACTCTCATCTGACAGGCTGGCTGCGCTACGAGAAGAATTGGCTGTCTTCTCGAAGAAACGACGAGCGTCGAAAAAACAAATCCAATCAATGGCGGGAAAATTAAATTGGGCTGCGCAGACGGTTCACGGCGGAAGAGTTTTTCTTCGCCATCTGCTGAATTGCCTCTGTTTTCTCAAACATAGCTATCATAAAACGCGCCTGTCAGATGAGATCAAGAAGGATATAAATTGGTGGCTCCAATTTATATCCTTCTTTAATGGCAAAACTCTACTGCTGGATAAGCGTCCTTATTCAGCGCTTTATACGGATGCCTGCAACAAAGGTGGTGGGGGGTATTGGGGTGGCGATTGGTTTCACGCCAATTGGGAAATCGATCACCCTGATGTAATGCCCCTTCATATCAATGAAAAAGAGGTATATGCAGTCTTCTTAGCTGTGCGTAGATGGGCTCCCTCCTTCCGCAACAAACAGATATTTTTATATTCTGACAATGTCACCACAGTAAGTTGCATAAATAAGGGCTCTTCAAGGAACCACAACATTATGGCGGCCATTAGGTCCTTATTTTGGCTGTCAGCACAATTTAACTTTCGTATTACAGCTCACCACATTCCGGGCAGTCATAATGATGTGGCAGACAATATATCTCGGATCCATGAGGGTGGGGCATTCAAAAACATTATTGACTATTATGGCACCTTACCTGTCTCCACATCAGAATTAGCGTTGCATATGTCAGCTCACTCACTTCTCTTTCTTTTGACCAGGCACATCCCTCCTCCTCCGCCAGAAATTGGACTCCAGAGTGGCTTCTTTCAGGCAAAATGCATTGGCACCCTCCACGCGGAAAACTTACCTCCAGTACCTCAATTCGTATGCTGACTTCTGCAAAGCGTTGGGCATTAAATGGGTCCCGGTTTCCCCGAAAAACCTTGCTAGGTATGTAGCTTTCTTAGCTGATAGACTTTCTTTTCGTTCTATCAGAAATTATCTTTCAGTAGTTAGATTACTTCACCTGGAAGCTGGACTAGAGAATCCCCTCCAGTCTCACTCCTTTCTGTCCGTCATCAAGGGCTCTAGGAGGGTGTTGGGTGATGTTAGTTCACCCAAACTCCCAATTACACCCTCTGTTCTTCTACAGATCCTTTCGCAACTAGATCTGTCCTCACCCAAGGATATCACCTTTTGGGCAGCTTGCTTGGTAGGTTTCTTCTCCTTTCTACGGAAATCAAACCTATTCAGTCCATCACAATCAGACCCCTTGCCACACCCGCATCTTACAAGAGGGTCAGTGACCTTCTCACAGTCAGGGGCCATCCTGGAGGTCCGGGGGACAAAAACCATCCAGTTCCGGGAACGTACCCTGCAAATTCCCTTGCCTCGGATTCAGCGGTCTGCCATGTGCCCCACACAGGCTCTTATCCTGTCCTTTAGGTTATCCCCCATGGGTTCATCTGCCTGTCCGCTCTTTATGTACCTTTCACCCTTGGGCACAGTACCGCTTACATACCCTCAATTCCTTTCTCGATTAAAAGAGTGCCTCCAGTTAGCAGGAATTCAACCTCAGAATTATTCAGGACATAGTTTTCGCAGAGGGGGTGCCACATTTGCGCTGGAATGTGGTCTTCCGCCTGACCTAATCCAGGCCCAGGGGGACTGGCATAGTAATGCCTACCAGGGTTATTTAGAACCCTCTCTTTCTATGAGAGGTGAATTGGTCTCAACATTGGCCAAGAAAATCCAGTCCCTGCAATCAGGGACACAATCATGAGCGTGTGTTTAATTGTTTATGTATGCTGTGTGTGCGTGCGCATGTATGTGCATGGTTGTGTGCATGGGTGGATGAACCTGCGTGTGCATGCAGCAATGTCATGCAGCCTTTCCCCACAACCCCCCCCCCCCCCCATTGCTCCTGTTTTTCTCTCTTGCTAGCATACTCTTGCCGAGTTAATGTCATTTCAGGTACCGCTGTCATGTCGCGCCCAGCGGTGCCCCAGTGAGTCTGATGAGCCCATTCAGAATTGCAGTTGTCGCCCCTGCCAGCGCCTTGGATCGATGCCTTCATATCGCTGGCAGTACGATCACATCGCGAGTCAGTGCAAATTTCCTTTTTGCATATTCCTGGAAGATTGAAGGACCGGAATACCAGTCGGTTTGGTCTAGGGGCCTTATACAAGTGCCCCTCTCTGTTGCGCATACATGTACAATGTGCTAACACCCAGTGTTTTATATATTAATCCTGCAATGTGTGTGTGGCGGTACAACGACGGATTTATTCGGAGCACATACAGGAAATTTTTAACCATCGCGTCCCTTATGCGACATATGACACCTAAATCCCACGCGCGAGCTCGGGCTACATCCAAGTGGCACATATCACTGAACCGATTTATCACCACGGCCAATGACATTATTATTATAGTATATGGGTTTATCTTTGACTCATGTGAGATATATATATATATGTGTAACCAGAGACTCACTAGGCGCGCTCCCGGTGACATTAGCATCGCACAGCGATACAGGTACAGACTGATTTTGAACTCGTTAGCAATGCATTAAGAGACTCACTATGTGCGCTCTGACTCCCTTTAGGAATCTGTGTTCCGATATCTTAGCTTTGACTGCCGTAATATGATATGATAATGTAAATAGGTAACTTATGTTAGCAAGACATTCAGAGACTCACTAAGTGTGCTCTGGCGCCATACAGTGCGGTGGTTAGGTACATCACGCGTCCCAATATATATGCATTGACTTGTTTTTATGTATACTTTGTATGTGAACAGGTATTTCAGAGGTAGTATCAACATAACCAGTTTGCAGGTTCTGGATACTCACGCTCAGACTGCCTTGCTTTGGCTTGCCGTGGGCCGCACCATGGCGGGACTGGGAAAGGGCTCTGTGCTGCGGAGCCCTTCCTCTGTCCTGCTATGGTGTGCCCCATGGCTGGTCAGAGCAAAGGCATTCCTTCTATGTATATATGTACATAAATGTTTAATCCTCAATTACCTGACCTTAAATCAGCCCAAAATGGCCTCCACCGGGAGCCTTGAAGGTCAGTTTTGGACGCGGAGAGGGCAATTTGTGGGACTTTATCTCTGGAATGACTGGCCTGATAGGCGAGCTGATCATTCTAGTGGTGAATAATCATGGGTTGTCTTCTCTTTATCCAAAATTGACATTTCAGCTTCAAGTCAGCTTCCTGTTAAGGAGGGTTTTTATGGCATATCAGAGACAGTGAACCATCATTATTGATTTGAGAATTGGTCACCACCAGGCAGAGAATGTTTAAACATTAAAAGGACTCGCTCATTCAACAGCACAATGAAACCATACCTACCCGGACAGGCATGAATGAATGAACTCCATTACCTTTCCTTCTTCCTACCATTAGAGACCCCATTCGCCCGGTTTAGGGGGAGGGGGGCATAGGTTTTCTACTCTCTACGGTGTGGGTGTGTATTGGAGGTCCATAGATTTTTGCCATAACCTTGACTGGTCAAGGCTCTTTAACTGTCTGTGCGAGCATTAAAAAAATCTATGGATTACCGTGTCACCCAAACCAGATCTTGTTTGTTTTAATATCCTACAGCAAATTCATCGCCCTAGGGTGGGTGGGTGGGGGCCCCTTCCTCCTGTGATTAATGGAAATATTAATATCATTAATGTGCTATTAATGCCAGGGGGTGGGGGAGCTTTCTTATCAGCTCTGGGTATGTGTTGGTTGCTCAACCCTGGCTCGATTCCAGCAAAGACATTCAAGTGTGTTTTGTCACAAGGAATCCGGATGCCTGATAACAAAGCACCGGATTTGGCACAGTCGCGCTTGGGTGGTTTTCGCGGGAAGGAAGCCAGGATTGAGGAAGCATCATCATCACCAGATTTTCCTAGCTCAAGGGGATTAGCCTATCACAGCCCGAGGCACGTGCCTCTGAAAAATTAGGAGCCCAATGAGCTTTGACCTCTGTCTCCCAGGGGATATACCCCCAATGCTTTTCCCCTTGCTCATCATTCGGTTCGCCAGCCAAAAAAGTTCTTAACTTAACGCAGATTCCCTCCCTCCCGCCTCAGGTTTCTTCAGACTTATTACGAATTATGATCTGCTGAGTAGTGCTGAAGTACGCCAATGGCAATATGCATGCCTTTTTTAAGATATAAATATTGTATAGATAAATATATATACTAGTTAGTTTGTATGAGGACCATAGATTTTTGCCATAACCTTGACTGGTCAAGGCTCTTTAACTGTCTGTGCGAGCATTAAAAAAATCTATGGATTACCGTGTCACCCAAACCAGATCTTGTTTGTTTTAATATCCTACAGCAAATTCATCGCCCTAGGGTGGGTGGGTGGGGGCCCCTTCCTCCTGTGATTAATAGTAATTGCTATCACACTTGAACAATTACTCCTAGATAGCAGATCAGATTGGGATTGCGCACAGATAATGAAGGTGTTGTGCAGGTAATAGCGTATAAACATCTGTCCAGGCAACTGATGACTGTTAACTATGTACATAGCAAAAGACCCAAGGGCCTGTGACGCTCACCTGGCCCATTAGCATTTGAAACATTTGCATTTAAATGTACATGACTCTTTATATTAACCCTTTAAACCTGAATGTGTTCAAGAAAATTTTAATTTTCACATAGAAAATGTCCATTTGCAGACCAAGAGATTATTTTTGAAAATTTATCACTGGAATGACTGGCTTGGTTATCGAGCCAGTCATTCCAGTGATACATTTTCAAAAATATTCTTCTGTTGGTCTGCAAAAGGACATTTCCCAGGACCACTACAGATGCCGTTTTTGGCCGCCAGAAAAATTGACAAATTTGGTTGGAATTGCTCAAAATAATGAGAAGGAATTTGACAATATCCAGTAAATTTCTAATAAAATCTGAAATTTGGTCCCAAAAAATTGATGGATCAAAATTCTGAATGAAGATTCTGGAGTCGTGTATGATATGATCCTTTGACCCAAATGTTGTTAAAATCGTCCTATTATTGGTTAAGAGTAACATTTTAAAGCAAAGTTGATGGACGGACAGTCAGCATGGCATAAGCTCACTTGGTCTTTCAGGCCAGGTGAGCTAAAATGTACTAACTGATTATGATATCTGAAAGCATATTTAAAAAAACGTCGGGGACATTGTAATCGCCTCTGTCAGTCTCTGCCAGTCTGTCCATCACGCTATCTCCTCCCAAACCATTGGGTGGAATTAATCAAATTTGGTATGTGGGTTACGCAGTAGTAGTGTCGGTAGTAAAATGATACCACCACCCTCAACTGGCCGCCGTTCGGCGATCCGCGGCCCCCACCACCCTCTCAATCCCTGGGGCATAGGAATTTGAGACATGTGATCATTTTCTCCCAGACATCGCTGGACCCCACCTGTCCGGAAGAACCTCCTCAGGATACAGACCAGTGGCCGGCCTCTCTCTATTCTGTGTAGGCTCAGACAAACACGTAGTCTCTGCCAGAGTCGCATCGGCATGATGGGACCACGCATAGGGACTTCCAGCTACCTTGACAATGCTCACCTGGGAGGAGGCTAAAGTGATCAGCATGTGAACCACGACAGACTCTGGCATGTTCACATGTTATGCAGAGAATCTGGTGCTGAGCAGGGGTCTCCAGCAGACAACCACGGCCTACCTTCTCCACCCCATAGAAGTGGCAGACAGACTCGATCGCTTTACGTGGGTGAAAGCGGTCATAAATGTTTCTCCGCAAGGGGTCGACCTAAGGATTGTACTGGGGGTCATCCCGGAAGTGGGCCCACTTGGCATCCAATATCATGGCAGTCTTAGCGCCCTGTGCCACTGCTGTAGACGCCAGCACGAGCAGTATGATGAGAATCATGGCCATATATGAAGAGTTAAACTGAACAGAGTGAACCCCTCGAGAAATATCTGTGCCAGATCGAGCCCTGTTCCATCCGAATCGATAGTGATCTTCATCCCCTCAGGGGCAGGGGCTAGCTGTTTCACCCTGCCGCTGGTTAAGAAACGTAACTCTAGGACTATATGAGTCGTTTGCGGGTTAGTGAGTCTGACTCGCTGAAGCAGTTTAACAGCACCCTTGACTTTGGAGACATGTGACACCCCATCTACCCATAGGGTGGCCTCCTGGAGGTTAACAGCGTCTTCTGGTCCATCGAATGGACGACGCAGCAGGAGCTTTCCACCTGTAGCCCCGTTCCGGTGGCCCACCCTCGTCAGGGAGACACCTTCACCTATGTAAGGGAGGAAGGATGATCCCCGATTGTAGAGCTTTCGAACTGTCCCATCCTTTTTCACAACAGTGGAGAGGGGAGTAACCTCTATGTCAATGAGTGCGGGAGGCCTATATAGAGGCAGCCATGGTTGCCAGTCACCCCCAGGTCCAGCGCAGTACCACACTTCATCCTTCTCAAATATGAACTGCAGGTTTTTTGCCAGGGTCAATAGCAGGCCATCACGGGCCATCGGCGGGGCACCGCTCGAATAAGGTTTGACCAGATGAAAGCTGAGGGCACTATTTAGGGTGTTGATGTCTGCCACCTCTGTATCCGAGAGCTCAATCAATGGCTCGAGAATGTACCTCCTCTTCGGGAAATCGTACTGAAACACGATCTTGTGGCCATCTATGTTGTGCCCCAGGCGTGTCTTCGTCACATCCTTGAGGTCTGTGAGCAGCTCCACCCCATAACCACCAATGGGGTGGAGGGAGAATGCCTTTGAGCTTGCTTCGTACTGTAGGGCGAATGACTTGCCATCGCTCTCTTCTACCTTTGCAGCATCAACTGCGTACACATCTGCGAGGTCAGCAAGACCAGCCGAGTGAGCAAATTTGGGTTCCATAGCACGCTATAGGAGGGGTTTAAATGAGACATATAACCATGCCGATTGTTCGACTGCTACTCTCCGGTGGTGAGAACGTAATATCGCCCTCTCTAGAGGGGAGACGGGTGGTACAGTACAGTGTAGAATGGGTCCTCTTCGAGATGCCCCAGCGGGGAACAACATACATACACGCCGATGTGCTACATAAACCTCCGGGCAGTGCATACAGCAGCTCGCTGGTAGAAGTCGGCCGGGATGTGATAGAGTATCTCCCAGGTGCCAACAGCAACCTATGGAAAGCTATCAGTCATAGCCTGTTCACACCTGTAAATCACCTGTTTGAATGCTCCTCCATTAACATATATGCCCGCATGGATGGGATATCGGACGCCCATTTAAAGTTTACACCCTTATTACTCCTTGACCTGACGACAACATGATATCATACCAGGAATATCTTAACTTTGCCGAGATGATGAAAGAGGGTTGCCCCTTCATGACCCCTGCACAAAACGAACAGATGCTCACACTGCAACAGGAAGGAGAGCGACTACAGCTGGAGAGCCGGTATCAACAGAACGCGAGCATTGCAAGGAGGTAAAGGGACAATGAAGCTTCCAAATACTGGCAGGACCTCCTGAAGAAGAGTAAGCGGGATGCAGGAGTCTTGACAGATGGCGATGAGCCAGATGTCTTCACATACGACGATGAGCCAGATGTCTTCACAGACGAGGATGAGCCAGGTGTCGTCTCAGACGAGGATGAGCCAGAGGTCATACAGTGGGTAGAGGAGATGGCGCAGAAGTGTAAGACCAAGAAAGCCCTCCAGCGTCGGACCTACTATCTTGGTGATAAGGTTAAGTTACAGATGTCACGTCTCAGAAAGCTACTGGCACCCGACATAGTCATAGATACTCCTGATCCTTGTAGAAACCTTTAGCTCGCAGGAGCTGCTCGACGATACTCCCACCATGATAAGGTATTCGAGGAAGCAGATCTGCCGCTTACCAAATCCTAGATAGAGCTTCACAGCTGTCAGCTCCTCTGTCAGCTCAGCACCGGAGAGCTGAGCGAGCTCATCTGGTGTCTTCTTCCTGTAGTCCTTCAACTCCCTCCGAAAGACCTCATAGTACTTCTTGCATAGCATGAGCCCGGACATGTTTAAGATGTCTCAATAGAGAGATGAATATTCCTGTGTACCAACCCAGCCACCTGGAAGATGCAGACTGGGAAGCTGTTATTAGATCACTCGACAGGGGATGCAGACATTTAACAGCATTGTATACTCAGTGCTTAAACAATGACGTCAATGGTACAGATCGTGAAGCAACTGCCCGAGAGCCAAGCGAGTCTTCAGATGGTGGAGAACCTGCAAGAACCAAGACACAGAAGTTACTCACCAAAGCAAAACCTCTGGCAGTCCATGTCGCCAGTAACGTGGCGGCGAATGTGGCCGTGGTGAAGATGACAGGGGGAAATGAGGTTCTTCCTGCCGCCACTGCGGCTGTCCTCGCTACACTGGTGAGTGGGGTGGCTGGGCACTGTCTCGGAATAACTCACCCCATCCCAAAGATCGCCCTCAGTGGTGCCTCCTACACTGTTGCCGCCAAGATCATGGGTGAACGTGTTACACTAATGGAGGCCGCGGTTCTAGGGTTAGCAACGAGTGCATTGGCTGAGATCATTGTCGCCTACGTTTAACCCCTCTGAATAGTGAGAGATGGATCACGAGACCCCTGCATCATATAAGGCATGGCATGCCGGATGGTGGTGTGTAGCCCATAGTCGAGCATGCGGACTGAGGATCACCAATGCCTGGGAATGGTGGACCGCCCACAAGGCGTGCCCCTGCTGAGAGGGCCAGTACCCTGAGCACTGCTACCTATTCCCTTGGCCGACTGCGTGGTCCTCCTATGCCCAACTATTTCACTGGGGTATGACTAGTGGGTTTAAGCCGTGTATATAGCACTATGACTCTGTCACTCCCAGACCTAGAAAGCAAAGAGCTAGGCGATCTTGCTCACTTAGGCGAGGCACGCCTCAGTTCAGAGGACACTGTTGCCCCTATCTCCTTCCTAGAATTCGATGAGAAGGGAGACCCACGGGAGATCCGAGGTACCATCCCAGCACGAGATCTCATCGGGAACACTGATACAGTAGGACAATCGGCCATTAACAAGGCCAAGACTGTATACAAGGGGATGGGCATCAAAGACAGGGCAACGATGCGAGGCATGCTCGGAGTCGATGAGGCTGGTGCCATCAAGGTTATGGCTGAGTCCTATGCACAAGACCTTGTTAAGGATCTCCTGAAATCACGGAGCTCATTCCAACAGGATGGAAAGAATCTCAGGGTAGGCACCATCGGCCTGAGCAATATCACTGTCGATGGCAAAAAAGGTGCTACCGCCAGCCTCCAGCTACTGGAGGTGAAGAAGTCAGGGTTCTTTGGTTTGCCATTTAAGACCACAGGATAGTCATGGCTTCCCGTGCATGCATCATACAGATACTGGATGTGCTAGACACTGTGGGTGCTGACACAGGCCCTCTATGCTATCTTCTCAGCTGCGGCTGGGATTTCATGTTTGACGCCTCCATCGCATCCTTCATATCCGCCGGGGGTGCAGGATTCCCTGCTCTGCAGGCGAAAGAGTTGATGCAGGAAGTACTGCCGTTTAGACGATATAGACGAGGCTACCGTCGACCAAGTGCTAACAATCCTCTGCACGCATGTCTGTACCATTCGACAGTAGGCCAGCCGATGCTGGCCAGGTGGTGCTGATCATTGCCCCGTCAGGACACGGGAAAAACATCTTGCTGCAGGCTCTCCTGGCCGAAAATCTACACTCTCAATACATCCTTCTGGTGTCTGACTCTGCCGCTGAGGCGGTTGACCATAATGATCAATGGTACAATGGTCCAATCACCAAGACGCAGAACCTACAAGCACTGATGGAGAATCTGCTGGCAGCCTGACTGACAGAACCACTTGTTCTAGTTATCAATGACCCCGCAATGGACCAGAAGACAGTCACCTACCTCAGCAACATCACCAGGCACATCCGGCACACACAGATAACTGTCTTCATCCTCTTTCAGAAGTACACCCGCGATATCTCACCAGACATCCGCCATAATGCCCGGTTGCTATACTTCAGCTCCAAGTGTGGACGCGCCCTGCTCGAGACCATATATGACAGCCTAACCCTCAAGTAGACCAAAGGGGACTTTATCGCAGGTGTACAGAGGGCTTCATCTTCAGCAACAAGGAGACAGGTGAGCTGTCACACTTCAAGCCATCTCTGGAAAAGGCACAGACCTTCACCTACAAGCTGAATCCAGCCAGGAAACTAGCCTGCTCTACGCGTCATCGCTGACAGACTGTCGCAGCTGCCGCAACTTTTTTCAAGGCTGCACAGTCTCCGCTACTTTGTAGTGGTCTCTGCTACTTCATCAGATGCTTGAGACCCTTCGTCAGAAGCTTGAGGAACTTCGTCAGAAGCTTGAGGAACTTCGTCAGAAGCTTGAGAAACTTCGTCAGAAGTCTGTTGCTGAAACTCTATCCACTGAGGGTCAGATGGTAGGACTATCTTCTTCTGGAACTTCTCACAGAAGATCCACTTTGTCCATGCGTGACGAGCATCTGACTTGCAAGCGGATTTGATGAGGTAGTCCTGGTAGTTATCTGGGAATTTCATAAATGCTGGCAGATTCCTGGCCAATCTCCTATGCCCTCTTTCGTTGAAGATGTGCTCAACAGCCCCCTTGCGGCCAACAGTGAGCCCCTCCTGAATACCTTCTGCATGACCAGTGTCATGGCTCGCCGCTACAGCGGCACTGACCTCCTCCCTGATGTAGTTATTTGCTCCAGACTGAAGTCTATCCAGCATCTCTCGCTCTTCCTGGCTATGGAGGCTGAATATGGCAGCCCACTTCCCGACCGTTAGTAGATCTTTGGGGTCGACCCTCGCCTTTTGGAGAGCTAGAATCACAGGACTGTTGGTTTCGGCCACAGGTAGATCAAGAGCGTGACACTCGAGTTCAAGCTTCAGAGCACAATAGAACAGATGGTAGAGCTCCAGCAGGTTCTGAACATGTGGGAGATCGTGCAGAGCAACAGCACCGTGGACACCACCTATGTGAACGATGAGTACCGAGTCCTAGGTCCACTGGCTCGTGGACCAACCTTCTATGCGAAGGGAAAGGGGTACTATGCTGTGGGGTGCAATGAGGGGTTCACAGAATTCGAACTATGGGCAGGTGTCGAGAAGCCTGTGGCAGTTCCACTCTTAACCCTCCTCGAGAACACACACACATGAATCCGGCTGCCATGCAGGATAGGCTGTTCCTCCGGGTGTACACTGAGCATCTCACAGATGCGACGATGAATGCTCCAAGACTTCATGTCTGGCATGACGAGAATGACCAGGAACTGAAGCAAACGGGTGCCAAACAGCAGATCGTGCATGTGGAGCGAGAATACCAGCAGGTCCAAGCCACAGCCAACCAACGGGTAGAGCTGACATTGCATCGTGGTGCATCAGACTGTGTCACTGTTGCGGTCCTGGTTCAGAAGGGAGGAGCCATCCAGCAGGTGGATAAGCTAGACGACCTCAAGCTTGTGGTTGCTGGGACCAATGTTATTCTGCGACTAAACAGTGGAAGCGATGACCTCGAGTCGACACTCGAGGGCCGTCACCACATCGGGGGGGGGGGGGGGGGGCAGGAACATCCCACCTAATCAGTGCAACCGGCTCAGCTTCAACATCGGAAACCTCATAGCTGGGACTCTCTCATTAGGTGTGACAGTACTTTACTTTGGCTATGCTAAGGTATGCATGTCGAACACATCAGGTATTCAGCTTGAGCGTGCATAGAGCACGACTCCTGTCATCACCGCTGCAGCTGCCACCACTACTATAAGCTCTGCTGTCTTCTGACCTGTCGATGCTTCATAGTCGAGCGTTGGCTCAGATATCTTTACAGCCTCATTGTACTCATCGAGACTCTCATCTGCCTCTTTGAGTCTCTGGTTGGCCTGAGCTCGGAGTTGGCGTTGGCGTGCCTCCCTCTGGTGCATATGCTCGAGGGCTTTCCTGTACTCAAACTTCTCCTTAGACAGCGTCTCCATTGCCTGGTTACGACACTCACGCTCGACCTCTGCCGCCTTCTTGTTGGTGAAGCTGAGTCCCCAGTTCGCTAAGGCAAACACGCTCGCATTCAAGATTGTGGATGCCATGCTATAGACTACAGTTTAAAGCTACTATACAGTAGCTATACTATATACTATCCCAGTGACGGATATATATCAACCAGAGGCTTATGAAGATCCAGTCGAGGATATAGATGACGAGGACTATGAGGAGACATATGATGAGGAGGATTATGATGCAGATGACTACGATGTAGCGGAGACCGCGGGTGAGTATGATGATGTAGCGGAGACCATGCCTGAATCCCACAGGCTAGTACACAGAGCAAAAGGAATCTTACATAAAAGGTTCTATCGGTCTGCTGGCAGTAGTTGGGGCTCTGATCACTCTGTTCACAACGAAGGCTGGCGAGACGGTCCGCAAGATCGCCAACAATGCTCTCCATGGTGTGGAGAAGATTTCTGAAGCCATACCAGCCATCGCCTCAGGAGTAGGTACATTCTTCGGAGTCGCAGGCCCTTGGCTACCATACACATCTGGCCGCCGAACATTTAAGCCATACTATATAAGGATGGTCTCTCTGTACGACCTGGTCAAGTCCCTTAACTTCTGAGGGTTGGTCGGTAAACTACTGTTCAGTGAGGATCCAGCAGAGATTAAACGCCAGTGTACGGAGGTGTTTGAGGAGGTCTTCAGTAATGGTCGAATGAATGACGACCATCTGTTCATCTGTTTGGAGTTCATCCAGGCCGTGCATGCCAGGACGGCAGTGGACGTCAGTGATGAAATCCGGTAGTTTATCAACCGTCTTTCTTGAGGAACTCTACTATCAGCATGGTGGATATTACCATGAGCCCGCTCAACTACTCGAGGCTGCACCTCGCAAGGGCCACAACTTCACATTGGAGACAGTTAGCCAGTGGCTCAGCCACCAGGCGATGTGGCAGATATATACAGACCTCGTCCATGGCACATCAGGCATGCCCATTTCGAGGAAACTGTCCCGAACAGAGTTCACCAGGCAGATGTTCTATTTCTTCCACACAACTCGGTTGGTCGTAAGACCTACAAGTATGCCCTCACCATCGTCGATGTCGCCAGCAGGTACAAGGCTGCAGTACCCCTCACAGACAAGTCAGCTGACCAGGTGGCCCAGGCATTCCAGGGTGTCTACGAGGCTTCGGAAAATCCCCTCCAGTGGCCGGAATTGTTGCAGGTGGATGAGGGTAAGGAGTTCAGATGGGAGACTGCAGCCGTCATGCGGAAACACAGTGTGGCAGTTAGGCGAGGCGAGGTAGGGCATCACCGTGCCCAGGCTATCATTGCGTGGTGGAATCGGACACTGGCAGAGAGACTGTTCCCACACCAATACGCCCAGGAAATGGCCGCACCGAGTGAACGTTCTAGAGTATGGGTGAGAGGGCTGCCTACTGCAGTGGAGAGATCCACTGCTGAGGTTACCAGGCTAATCGGGAAGAAGCCAGTAGAGGCTATCAGACACTCTGCTGGTCACAGCTCTAGAGGAGCGAACAAGGGAGAGGAGTGCCTACAACCTGATGCTCTGGTTCGGTACCTGTATGAGCCTGCTGAGCTGGAAGGCGGTCGACGTCGTGCAACAGATCCTAACTGGTCGATAGATGTTCACAGGCTTGACAGGTATGTGGAGGCGGAGGGGCGGCCTACACTGTACTACCTGGCACGCCAGCACGAAGTGCCCAGGCGACCATTTGTCATAGAAGAGCTTCAGCTAGTCCCTGACACACACAGCTACCACGGGTGCAAACATGATACTCGATGGGCTCGGTATCGACCCCACCTGGAAGCACATGACACTTATCATAGTAAGCAGGGAGTCCGTGCTTTTTCTGCGCAACCGTCACCATACCCTGATTGCGCATGCGTAGGCCTCGGTTTTTAGCTCTGTCCACCCCGCCATGTAGTGCACTGTAGAACCTATGCCAAGAGATCTCATTCTGTCGCTTTGACATTCCCTTAGCCGAGCACTTACTTGCAGCTGCGCTCTCCACGTAGTAGCATTTGGAGCAGAGAGTGATGCCACGAGAGCCTTCGAACTCGAGCTTGAACAGTTCTGGAGTCTGTCCAGACCATTTGTCCCAAGCTAGCCAGTCCCGCTTATGAGCCGGGTACTCTGCTCGCATCTCAGGGCGAATGACGTCGTCGAGGTTGGAGCCTGCTATAGTGATATAAGCGGAGTCAGTGACCATCTGCAGATACTCAAAGCTGTCATGAGCTACATAGCGATCGAGGAAGTCGTAGTAGAACGCCAGCATTCGCAGCTTCGCGAGCTCATAAACGGCTATCCCCCACCTGGAAGGGCCTTCGAATAGTGATTCGTGGCTTGTGACTCTAGAGCTCGTATGACTCACCGATCTCCTCAAGATTTTCGAACCATGCACTACGCAGGGCCTTGTCTACCATGCGTTCATCCTTCGTGAAGCTGGTGTTGCTATGGCATTCTAGGGCCTCAATGAGCTTCCCGTAGACACTGTTGCCGAGGAGTTTGAAGAGATCTGCCAAGAGCGCTTTGCTCTTATCTACATCTCCCGCGTGGCGGGCCTCCGTAACATTCTCCACGAGCCACTCGAATGGGCGCTTGGCCTCATAGTCTATGGTGCGGTATACAGCAGTGATCTCCAGGCCATGGGTTATATACCACTTGAGTGTCGGTGCGTACAGCAGCCGCTTCTTGCCAGAGAGGGTGCTGACCAGCTTCTGGGTGGTGGGTCACTTCCACCCTGTAGGCTCTAGAGATGCCTGCATCTCAGAAGAGACAGCCTCTACCGGGATCTCGCGGTTATAGAAGAGCAGGGGCATTTCCTCGAACTTTGACTACAGAGCCTAAGGGACCTCTATATCTACCTCAGCAAATTAAAACCAGCCGTCTGCTAGGAGCTCCTCCTTAAAGTGTGCTACACCACTGGCACCGGACCAACGGCGCACTGTCTCCTTACCACAGGGCATCTCTTTGGCCATCGTTGACAGATACAGAGCATTTGCGTCATGGCCGAGTAGACGTTGGCAGACACGCTCACTCTGGTGGATGCGTGTCACACCTGCCTCGTGGTATCTGGTGAACACGATGCTGGCCCCGCCAACACCCGCATCCTTCAGCATCTCGCAGGCCTCCTTGCCCGGAGAGTAGAGGCTAACATCCAGCATGTGCTGAGTGGTGCCACGTAGGAGGTACTGCAGTGACACACCTGGGAGAGGATGTCTATTTCTCGTTCTGTGTAGAACTCCCGCATCCGCTCTAGGGCTTCGATGAATGGACTGACGTCCAGGTTGTTGTAGTATCGCAGCCAGTTGGCGAATGTCCGCATTCCGTGATCGCTGAGTGTCTGGTTACATTGTTCCCACACTGTTCGCGTCAAGAGGTAGCCACCCTTGAGCGTGGGTGTACATGCTGAGTAGTCAGGAAGCCCTGGATAGTTGAGCTTCTCATGTGTATCAAATCATTCATACGGGAGCCAGCTCTTCTGCTGTGTACACTCGTAAGCTTTGACCCATACCTAGTACGAGACTCCTGGGCCGAGGTAGTTCAGCACATCGAGACACCGTAGCTCAGGTGTTATGAGGAACATGGTCTGACTAGCCTTCTTGGCGACTTTCACTGTACCTGTACTGTCAGTCAGCTCATCGACAAAGTACTTCTTGATGAGGTTCAGGTCATACCGCCCAGAGTTGAACCCCAGTACAGGCACTTGGTCACACCACTCGTTGGTCAGTCGCTGCTGTCGCTTTGGGAGCTTGTTCAGGTCTGTCGGTATGTACTGTGCCCTAACCCTTGTCCGGATTAGAGATGCTCGCCGCTGGATCACCAGCATGAACTCTCTGATCAGTTCTTTGGGGTCATGATTGCAGAGGTGAGTGGGCTCACTCGTGGCGCCCTCTAAGGACCAGCCAACTAACACAGAGATAGGTATGTGAGTACTCTCGATCGTGAGAGTCTCCGTAGGATGAGTTTTGATACCATCTAGGAGTGCTTCGAAGTCGTAAACTATGAAGTGTGGGTATGGGACAGTCCAAACTCGTTTAGGGACACTTGGACAGCGTTTCATACAGCACTCCCACTGTAACACAAGCATGCATCCAGACGCTCTCAGCTTCTCCTCTCTCAGGACTGTCTTGCAGTATCTTTGTTCGGCATCCTCACCTCGCTGGTGTTGTGGACAGCCGTGCCAGTGACAGCCATGGAACTGGTAAACGGTGTTGGTGGTCGGATCATAACCATCTATGGGAGCACCGTCGATCCAACGCTCGCCACCGTGCCCACACTCTACATGGTGTATGTGTACTCCTCTGTTTCTCGACTCATACTCGACCCAACGAGTAGCCGCTGAACTGGATGGTTGGGGCGGATAGAAGGCTTTCTCATACGCAGACTGTGGCGCCTCAACCTTCTCGCCAGGACACACGATTTTTGTTTTGCCGCCTGTACAGTGATCAGCGTGGCGTTGATGACTGCATGCCTGTGTAAACCTCTGCTGATAGTGACTGCAGAGTAGTGTATGTGCCAGCTTGGATGGTCATGGTGATCATTTGCCAGGTGCCCTCTTCAGTTGGTTCATACATGCGAATGCCGATCTTGGCGAAGAACTCTACATTGTCCAGCTGATCCAGCGAGGTCTTGCGGACATCAGGTACTGTCTTGCCGTAGAACTGTGTGGCAAGCTCTCGTGCAGGAGCTGTACTTCTATCAGCTCTCGCTCCTCGGTGGACTGCTAGACATCTCCAGAGACACATGTTGTCCCTGTAGGTGTCGAGGGCAGTCATACTCTTCTTCTGTCGTAGCCAGTCTGGGAGGGGGCCTGTCCAAAAGAGAGGTTGGCGGTCGATGACAGCCCTGACCTCAACGTTGACTGATCGAACGAAAGCCCACTTGGTGTTGGGTCGATCGATATTGTCTGTGTCGAGGCGGGCTTGCTCTCTTGCTGCCACCCAGTCCTGAGCTGCTCCTATCGTGTTCAGCCACGGGCTCCCTGGAGCATTATTGTGGAAGAGCATCACCCTACCGTCTTCGATGTGACGGATGTGATAGGTATGGGTGTAGCGGCGGTAGAAGGAATTCTGGACAGTCTGCTGGATCTTTTGCATGATCTGGCCTGTGAGGTCTCCTACTAGACGTCTGAAGAATGTCCAGCATACTGACCGGCGTCCTCTATCCTCTGTCTCCCTTTCGCCGAGACGGGGGTCGAGAATGTGGTCGGCTTCTCGCCTCATGCTCCGGGCTAAGGGTTCAGATCTCGGCCCCCTCATTATTCGCTTAGCGATCTTGCATAGGGGAGGTAAGCGCTCCAGTGGATGGTCCACCACCCGCCTCGCTACAGTCTTGGCTCGCAAGCTAGCAGTTACCTCCTTGTCCACCTGACGAAGCTCACGGAGCCACTGCGCTTTCTTGTGGGGGTTCAACGGATCGTCTTTGGTAAGTGCTGGAATCCTTCCCGTCTTCATTGCTCGGAAGAGACGCTTCTGCGACTCCTCGGCATGGGCCTGTTCGATCATCTAGAGCAGGTCGGCTTTCTTGGCCTTAGAGGCTACTCTAAGGCCGAATTGCTTTGCAACCTCGCGAAGGTGTGCAACAGTAATCATGGCTTATGTCCCTATGGATGACTGTCTCTAGATGGACGTTCAAACCTATTATGTGTGGTGATCACAAGGCGATCAGTACCTGTGGGGTGGACCATCGTGTCGATGTGATGTGGATGCTTGTCTCTAAAAGGGCGTTCAGACCCTATTATGTATGGGGATCACAAGGCGATCAGTACCTGTGGGTGGCCTGTCGTATCATGTGATACCGACTGAGACTATGTATGAGAGTGTATGCTTATATTGTACCGAGAAATCACTTTATTCTCGTCGTTCTTGGTACCAATCAGGACCGGAATGAAGCGAGAATTTCAAAACTGTTTACCATTTTAAAATCGGACCAGAAATGGCCGAGTTATCCACAAGTGCTAATAACGAGATTTGAACCTGTGATTTTAAGTTTGCTGATAAACATAAGGATCCAACGCATTAACTACCTCGGCCATGTATTAATATGTAAAATTGTAAAGTTATGTGTTCTCATTGCTGCGCTACATGTGTGAGATGCGGTCGATGTTCAGGAGCTGATACGTGGGAGTAGCGCGAATTGAGAGGTTGGTGGGCGAGGATCACTGGATTATTTCTTGTTTCGAAGCGAGAATTTAAAAACTGTTTACCATTCAAAAATGGCCACAAATGCTAATAGTGAGATTTGAACCTGTGATTTTTAGTTTACCAATAAACATAAAAACGTGGATCTAACGCGTTAACTATCTCGGTCATGTATTTGTATCGTTGCTGCGCTACATGTGTGAGATGTGGTCGATGTTCAGGAGCTGATACGTGGGAGTAGTGTGCACATTGAGAGGTTGGCGATGGATCACTACATTATTTACACGTAGTTGAGTGTGTACACGTAATGTTGTGCGTGTATGATCGCCGGTATACCAATGGATGCTGCGTCTAATTAGGTGTTAACGCATAGCAGCTACTATTCTTGACTTTCAATGACTGTGCGAGTTGGTCTTGACGAGATGTCTTACTGTCTTACGGGTAAAGAGTAATTGTTGACACTTTTGCTAATAAAGGGATTTGAACCTGTGATTTTACAATTTTAAAAGTGAATGATACAACGCACTTACTCTCTCAACCATGTATGTGTTACTAAATAACGCTGATAAATTATGTATTCACAAAGACAAAAATAATTATAAAAATAGCCAAGAGAAATACTTAATCACAAAGATACAGGAAATTTGATATAATTCAATTATTAATAGCGGTAAAGCACTAGTTGCTATAACAGCAAAGCGAGAGAAAACAGAGAGGTCCAAGAGGAAAAAATCTGTTCCAGAGAAACAGAAACACTAAACCTGGAAATAGAACAATACAGGCATTTAAATACAAGAAATATGAAGAACAGATGAAAGACGAGTTACCTAGGGCAATGAGATAGCGGGCATTGATGTTTGCTATTATTGCACAAGTGTAGTTACCAGTGTGTTACCAACATCTCAACTCGAAAAGCCTACATATCCACAGAGGACGAGGCATTCCTTTTACCCTTCTTACTCGTTGCCTCTCTCTTCGCTTTCCTCTCCTCCTCACACGCCTTCTCTCTCGCCTGCAATGACAAAAAATCAGTCATTAGCTCGCCCCCCCCCCCACTGTTTACATATCTCACACTTAAGCAGTGGTCCACAGGGACTGCACTGAAAACAGAGATAAGGAACGAACCGTTCTTTAATGTATCGGCCACAAGAGGGACAACCAGGTTTCTGAAACAGGCCAGAAGACGAAGACAATGAGTTTTTTTAGTTTAATTGAAACCAAAATAAAAAGGAGAAGGAAGGCGGTCATAAAGACCACTAACAAAGATAATAAAACAGCGTTGGGCAAAACTTTAAAGGTTAATAATGTGCAAGGCTGATTATGACGTCACAACTTCAAAAAACCAGAAGTTAATCCAACCCGAAAACAAACTCCAGGTGTAAGGACGAATTGTATTCATATCCAGAACATCAACCGCTAAAGTATGATATGTCTCGCACCTGATATTATTTACCACTGGGTACATATTTTGATAATTAAAAGGCAAACTACTTGAACAATCATTATAGTTATGAACTAAAGAGAGACGTAGAGAATTTTGGTAATGTCTATACACTAACTCCTATGATTGCTTATTTTGTAATTCTTTGGAGTCCTCATTGCCTATAAAACCGAGTCATTATCAATTAAACAAGTGATCCGCAAATGGCGGATAATACCCCGCTATGATGACAAACCAATGAATGAGAGCTATCAGAAAATATTTCTTCCTCAGCCCCATCAGACTAGTCATCCTTATGAAGTGTCAAAGCATTCCATTAAACAGTCAAGGATGTATTGTCCGGAAACCAATTTTCAAGATGGCTGCCGCTGACTGGTGGCCTTATAAGATTTCGGATTATCGTAAATTTTGTTAAGTTTCTTCACCAGACATATTCCAATGACCGTAGGAAGTGATCCAATAAATGAAATCCAGAAACCAACTTTCAAGATGGCAGCCCATGGCTGGCTGCCATCTTGGAGTTCGATCATTGTCAAATTCGATAGATTTCTTCTCCACACCTAGTCTAACTACCCTATGAAGTTTCAAAGCGACCCGATAAACTATGGCGTAGTTATCATCCGGAAACCAATTTTCAAGGTGGCTACCGGTGGCTGGCGGCCATCTTGGATTTCGGAGCATCGTCCATTTCGATAGGTTTCTTCCCCAGTCCTAGTCCAACCACTCCATGAAGTTTCAAAGCGATCCAATAAACAGTAACAGAGTTATCATCCGGATTATACTGTAACCTTTGACCCCAAAACCTTGACGTCTTGCCCGCTTTATCGATGGGCTGCTTCCATTCAATGTATATCGCCATGTACCCAAGTTTTCTTCCAATTGGGTCAGGCATTGCTGAGATATAAGGCAATAACCTTTGTTTAACGCAAAAACGTGACATAAAATATGAACAAAGATTATACCGTAACGTTTGACCCCCATAACCTTGACCTCATGATGTCTGCATCAGCGTGCTGCTTCCTTTTGATGTATATCACCATGTAGCCAAGTTTGGTTCCAATTGGATCAGGCATTGTTGAGATATAAGACAATAACCTTTGTTTAACGCAAACACATTACGTAAAATATTAACAAAGATTATACCGTGACCTTTGACACCATAACCGTGAACACATGATGCCTGCATCAGCGCGCTGCTTCCTTTCGATGTATATCTCCGTGTATCTAAGTTTGCTTCCAATTGGATCAGGTATTGCTGAGATATAAACTTAACTTAAAAGTTTACGCCGCCGCTGCCGCCGGAAAAGTGGCGAGACAAAAATTGAGTGTACTATTTTGGAAGGGATGGGTCATTGACAGAGACCGTTTGCCACCACCACCAACAATGCCCCCCACCCACGAACCCGACCCGCCACCCCACATATACACCCCAAGCCCACACCTACCACAACTATTGCAGCGCCACATTTTATTATTCCATAAATCACTGTATATATGATACAGTGCATTAAATTTGTTTACAAAAAAGAAATATATCTATAATTATTATTATTATTAGCAGGTGCTTATCTGCCAGAATTATTATTATTATTATTAATATTATTATTATTTATTTGTTTATTTTTTGTTCAACTTTCTGTCAGTTTGTTGTCAATATAATGAGCCGATAATAAAATAAGATAAAGATTTGATAACAATTTGGCTGAAAATCGTTGTGCAACATTTAAAAAAAAAAATGTTCTCAAAATAATCAACATGGCGGTCAATGTTGCAAGACTTGCTGAAGATATTTCAAGCAACTTTAGTGGGAGTCATTTCTGACTAAGGCAGCAACAGTGTTGTCAAAACTTTCTCAGAATAATCAGCGGGCGTTCTGTTTGGTTAGCTAACAAGTGCATGTCAAACTAGTTATGCCAATATGATATACGTAATCGAGACCCAGTCACAGATATGCTCGAACAATCTGTTCATTTCATAGTCAATCAGGATGTCAGAGTATTATGTTATTCACGGTAGGCCGATGTCGGAGGCGATCGTGTACGTGCTGGTGGATTGCAGGATCTTTGTGAATATATTTCACACTGGAATTTACATATGATATAGGTCTAACTAATTGTGTATGCACTTGTAAGCTAACAAAACAGAAAGCCTGCTGATTATTCTGAGAAGAATTTAACAACACTGTTGCTGCCTGAGTAAGAAATGATTGTCAATAAAGTTGCGCGAAATATCTTCAGCAAATCGTGCAATGTTGACTACACTGCTGATTATTTTGAGAACAATTTGATTAAAAGTTGTTGCATCAATTTCAGCCAAATTGTTATCAAATCTTTATCTAGCGACAATTGTATTATCAGTTGATTATATTGACAACAATTTGACTGAAAGATGTTGCTGCTATAAGCAGCAGCAATGTTCAATACACTTGTTATAAATATATTTGTTGTCACTTGCACCGTAGGAAATATACACAACTGGTATTGAACTATACTATGCACATCAGCGCGCTCGCCTTGAAAACCAGCAGAAGAATAACTAGCATTACAAGAATGGTTTTATACGAACAATTGCTCACCGGCGAAGACAATAGAGTCTGAAATAATGGCGCCAGCAAATATCTATCTAAAATGGTGGCTACAGGTCCAGTGAGTTAAAGTGTCCATAAATTAACAAATGGTCATACATTTAGCTAGGATATATATCTTTTAAGAATAAATGAGAACTTTAAGTATATATAGTATATTTTAGCATTCTTAATTACATACTTCCATATTTACATACATACATATATACAATTTGGGACTGCTGTTATAACCAGTGTGTAATGGTGTAGAGCAGCATGAAAAAGGAAATGGGCGATAACCCACCCATTCCCCATACCATCCTACAGTGCACCAGCACACCCATACTTATGTAAGGTTCATAAAATTTTACAGATATATTATCTCAATGCGAGATACGTAAATATTACAGGTTAGGAATGATGTGATAACACACCCGTTCCCTCTCTCATGATACATTTTAAAGCACTTAATATAGTGAAAATGTTCACACATATTCCATAACTCATGCCTTTTTTTACAAAGCATATAGGCCTACATACATGTGAAATGCATACAATTATAAATTAAGAACGATGTGAATTTCACACCCCTTCCCTATCTCATACTACAATTAAGCAATTCAAATATACATGTGGAATACATAACTTTAGCTTTTAGGAACGATGTGATTGCACACACATTCCTATCATAGAATACAATCATAATGGTGCGTACCTAGCTGTTACATACAATTAGAACTTAGGAACGATGTAATTTCACACCACTTCCCTATCTCATACTACAGTTAAGCAATTCAAAAGCTACCTATGGAGTATGTAACTTTAGATATGTAGCACGGATCGACCGGATGGGTATTGACCATACCAGCTAAGCTGGGTATGGAAGGGCCGTTCCGGATTTTCTCCAAGCATGCCCCCCCCCCCAAAGTAGGATAGCATGCGTATATAAGCCCAATAGGAGAGGTTTTCGTTAAAAACGGCTACGGCCGTTTAAACGTGTAGTGCCCATGCGTGTGCGTCAGAGCTACCCTGGCAACACGTCTTGAGATTGGGAGCGAGTGTATGCCTATAACGTACCGTTTCGGTACCCGTGATTTATTCAAATCGCACCGTTCTCGTCGTTCCTGGTACCTATCAGGACCGGAATGAAACAAGGGTTACAATACTTTTAACCATTTAATAATTGGTACGGAAACGGCTGAGTTATCATCGAAAATCCCGGTAAATTATTTTCAAAATATTGTTCTTGACGTCGTAATCGCGTGTATGCATTAACTGAATAGAGAATGTGCTGGGCACGTGATAGCCACGTCACCACATCTAGCTGCACGCTGATTGGCTACTGCTCGCCCCTGATGGCTGGGGCGGCTGGCTCTGATGTCACGAGTAGTATAAAAGGGACGGAAATTCGAGGATCGAGAGCATCATCAGCGTGGAAGCCGACCCGTCAGGAGGACTGGTTGTAGTGCGTGGGCTTGACGTGCGCAACTGCTAACCGACGGAGATACGCAGAACATCACCACGGTGCCATTCGAATTTCAGTTCATCCGCGCTGGCGAGCGGTCCTCCGCGATACAACAATTTTAGATGCTCCCGGACGGCCACCTGGGAGCAAAATAATTAAAGTTATACCTCCCGCATCCGAACTTTCCTAAAGGAGCCTTTCCGCGGACGGGCCATGTGTGCCCGAAATGTGATTCTACGGAATGTAGAGCTGATGATGATCCTTGGTGGAAGACTCGCCAGATCTGCCCACCACGCTGAAGAAGTGGACTCAAACCTCCGCGCTGCATGTAATTGACTATCTAGTGAACATCTACTGAACCGTTCTGTTACACTGTCCTGAGAATGTGCCATATCCAACCTGCCTGTGGAAGCATGCTTGCGGAGACCAGCGTGCGGAAGCCTACTTGCAGAAACTGCCCTGCGGAGACCTGCTTGTGGAAATCTTTCCAGCATCAGAGATCGTGCCATCTCACGCTATCTGTCTATTAGCGTCTCAATTTCAGCAACATGTGAACTTTATTCATACCGATGATCAATAGGTACTCAAGTAGCTATACTATTGAACATTTAATTATTTCTGTATATTGGTACTGATGAGTAATAGGTACCTAACTAGTCTTAAGACCGCAATCTTATAATAACTGTTTTATACTGTGAATATTACCTTTATTTACTCTGGGTGCTTTCAACTAACCGCACCGTAAGGTCTAGTGACCTGTGATACTTTATAATTATCGTATTCATTATCATTGTATTCGTTAGATTGTGTATTGGTTAGTTGTGTATATGGCAAGTATTAGTTGTGTATATAGCAAGTAGCCATCCAGTTAATATGTTTTGTTTATTTGTAAAAACACTGGAGCGCAGTATGCTAGGAAATACTATACAGCAACATATATCAACATCACTATATTCCCGCCAGCATCAATTTTACACTGAGGTCGCTGATCATGCTCTAATTGTTTGAGCCTGACATGTTACCGACTGAACATGGCTATTCTAGCTCGATAGGATAGGTTTAAAGTAGTTAGGGACAATTTCTCTGCAAGAGATGCCTAGTGTACGACTTTTTTCTGGTTGATTTGGCAATGTATCCCCACACATCGGCAAGGCTGTGTAAAATTGGCCAATTACCTTGGGGCCTCGTAATATATCGAGTTATTGTCTCTTTCTACGATCCTCCAGCCGTAAGTCTTATTAATTGTTTGAATTCCTATCGACGCGTTATCCGGATCCGACCATGGAAACTATCAGAGGTTTCCGAGCGGTGATGGTTAAAGTGCCGATTTACATACACGTTCCCTGTGTCTTCGGATACTAATTAGGTAGATACCACCGCCAAAGTAGGAAGCACTGCGAAATAATATTATATGTGAATTAGTTAGTAATATACGGGCCTGCAGTGCATCTCTTGGCATCATGAAACTTAAACCTAATGACCGGCCAAATGTCAACTCCGTAGCATGCCATGACGGACGAGATGCGGATCTCCATCCAAATCGTTGTAGTGTCTGGGTTAGGTCTTAGAACCTACCACGCTCTCATGGGAAGGATGCTAGCGGTGGATATCCGTCTCTCCATCCCCACCATAAAATGGCATGTGCTTTCTAATATTGCTTATATGAACTGTCAAACTTGTCCTGGTGATGTTATATGTCGTTGCGGGGCAGGGTATCCAGATCGTTATTTGATTCGGGAGCTTTATTCCGTAACATGTACTTACGGGAAGCCGAGCATCTGCGCCCGACGGATAAACATATTATATAGAGTTGGGTAGGAATCCCTGCCACTTGCGGCCAAAGCTTGGTTTCGTTACTAACAACTAATTGATAGGTTAGGATATAGCAGAGAGCCCGCATAAATAAAGCGGCAACTACCAATGCAGCAACTTTGGAACTACATAAGATGGTGACCTGGAAATTCTTCGGAAATCGTTCGTTCCGTCTTCACGTAAACCAAGAGCAAAGTGCTCTGATTGTACCAAAAGCGTAAACACACGCACGCACGCACGCACGCACGCACGCATGCAAGCACACACGCACGCACGCACGCAAGCACACACACACACACATGGTCGTACGCACGCACGCACGCACGCACGCACGCGCGCGCACACACACACACACACACACACACACACACACATACACACACACACACACACACACACACACACACACACACACACACACACACACACACACCAGACACAGATCAGACACAGACATACCAGACACGCACGCACGCACGCATGCACGCAGAAGCGCGTGCATGCTTTGTATGCACGTAGACACGTACGCTTTGGCTGATCTTGTGATGTTAGCGAATCTCAGAGAGTTAATGATCTTAGAATCTGAGGAGTAATAAATGCCACAGAGATATGATCAATTCAAATTCATTGTCTTCCACCAAGATCAAAAGAGCCATCGCACGACACACATGTATACATATTATTATGACACACGGTGACATACATGCGCGCACGCACGCACGCACGCACGCACGCACGCACGCACGCACGCACGCACGCACGCACGCACGCACGCACGCACGCACGCGCGCACGCGCGCACACACACACACATGCAGATATAATCGATTTAAATTCAATTCAGTCTCCCCCCAAGATCCAAAGAGCCATCACACGCATACACATTCACATCCATTTAGCAGTTACGTTCTATACAGCAATATACATTTACGACAACAGCTGCCTATGTTTAAAATATTCAACAAAACATTTCCTACATCGGCTTCAAAATTGTATTGTTTTAGAAACGCACGTTATTTCTGAGCTGCACTGTATAGCAATTTCAGGTCAATGAATACTTACAAATTCCATAGCAGCAATGGGGAAAGCAGATAATTCCAAAATATATCATGCAAATAATTAGCAGTTTGTCTATCACGACGATATAAACTCCAACGATAAATTTTCACTATGATAACGCTAACAGATTAACTATTTAATAAATAAAATTACATATTGAAGATTTTCAATGTCTCCTCTTGATTATGATGTGTTCTCTCCCCTCTTTGGTACAACTTTGTAGGTATGGTTGCTGCGACAACCCGTTTTACCAAGGAAGAAAGAGAGTGATACTAGCTCGCCTCGTTGGTATATGGACCTAACGATATTTATTTTAGTATCCGGGCCTAATCTGACTACCTGCTTCAGAACGATAGGTAAGACACGGTGGTTATCCGTTTTCTCCAGAGTGAATATAACTTACAACAAACTCTTGCCTTGATGTATAATTACAAGGTGATAATTTTATTTCCTATTTCTAACTGTACAATACTATTACAAATTTCAGTGACTTTTGCCGTCACTGCTTAAGGTATATTATAATCTAATCTTTACTAGCTGAATTAACTATGTTTGACTAACTTGCTATTCGTACCCTATCAGTATTAGTCCCAGTCACGCTGGTTTGCTATACTATCGGCCCAACTAGTTCTTGGCTACTCCAATATATTCACCAAGAACTTTCGATACGAGACACGGACCTCGACTAAAGTTAGAGTGTCCTTTTTATACTCCTTCCAGTTTCTACTCCATGTTCTTTTGGTTTCTCTTCTCCGGAGTTTGACTGGATGCTCATTGATTGTCACGTCATCCTGACTAATCAAACTCCGGGTTTCTCTTTCAGGAATAGAACATTAAACCTGGTCCAAGTGGTTTATTCTGGTTCTGATTTGATGAGACTTGTCAGCTAACTAACAACATTATGGTATCTGCTGTTGTAGCATGCCTTTCTATGATTGACATATAGTTGATATACAAATTTCGATTGTGTTATTAATTCCTACAGGACGCTACAAAGCCTATGTCCTGTTCATCGCCTATCATGGATACGCCTGTAGGAAACGAACGTTAATAATCACATGATCTGTATGATCTCATTGCCAGGTGGTGTTGTTGTACTTTGTTTATGGGAGCCCGTCAACAACTAAATGTCAGTCTGTCACCTATAATTTCCTATAATTCTCATCGGATCCCTATCGATACCTAGCGTTCTTTCCGCTCGAATATTTACTAAACTACTGGCCGAAACGCCTGCTGAACATTATAAAAGTGTGTGCCGATCCCATAGCAACAACTTCCACCCTTTTTCATCTTCAACTATTGACAGATATCACCAACTCAGAACCGTCCGTTCTATTCCATCCCTAGCTATATTTATCATAATACCTGAATCCAGTTTCGATTTGGTTTTACACCGTTTCTGCGAAACTGCTTATCAGCAGCACTGGTCGATGTCAACCAGTGCAGCTTCCTATTGCGTACATATACTAACTACGATGCTGAATCAGTCCTTAGCTCACCTGGTATTTTCAAACACAATTTCACTGAGGTCTTACTCGTAAATATAAGACGTCTTTCGGGGTCATGACTTCCCATAAGACAATCCGATATCTACAATATGAATAAACCAATCAATCATTTTCTGCAGTCATACATATAAAATTTCAGCTCGATTATTAAATGAACCAACGTATATGTTACATTATGTTTTGTTTGTGTGTTATGCAAGCAACAGTAATGTAAAATATTCAACATGCCACTACATTTAAATATGAGCTTGACATTTTAGCTGTTTAAAGCTTCCTATAGCCATTTCTAGGCAACACGATAACTGTGGTTCATTTTGAGAATGATGTTTCAAAAAGCTGTTGCTATCTATAACCGACCATGACAGAAGCACATTTTAATAACAACATTCTCAAGATGAGATTTGCCAGTCTTCAATGCTTAATTTCTCCAAGCTCTTGTAAAATTGATTGTGTGATGGCTAAAGCTAGAGTGAAGAAAGTACATAAAAACCTATTAACAATTTTACAGATCAGCCAAAAACAGCTTACGCATTGGCCTTGAGAAATGTACATTTGCAGATCAAGAGAAGACTATTTTCGAAGATTTACCACTGGAATGATTGGCTCAATACCCGAGTTAGGCATTCCAGTGGTAAATTTTCAAAAATAGTCTCTTGATCTGAAAATGCACATTTTCTATGTAACAATTTTAATTTTCTTGAACAAATTCGAGGGTTGAAACACTGTCTTGAAATTAGGACACGACAAATTCAATGGTTAACAGGTTAATGTGGGAGTTATTGGGAAAACTGATTTCATTACAATTTAAATTATCCTACTGTTATAAAGATTACATTAGAATTGGTATTGGTGTGGGATACACGCTTTGATGTATGCTCTCTAATACAGTCCATTTTATAGGTGACAGTATCGCATTAGCATTGTTGTATGGCCTACCATAGCATTAAAATAACTTGGACGATGCAGTTCTAGATACCTTTAGTTGGATTTTACATGCCTTTTTCTACGACAGGAACATCGTCCACCGAAATTGTTTAAAAATCTACTCAATAGCAAAAGCTAGAATATTGATATTAGAGTATCAACCTTCCAGTAATAAAGGTTTTCAAGAAAATATATAGATTTCCACAGATTTATGCTAAATTTAAGCATTTTCAATCCGAATATTCTGAAAGACAAGCACTTAAAGGCCTTGAAAAATAAATGCTGTATTCAAGCACATTAGACATTGCCAAAGTTCGCTATGAACCAGTGTGTTAGGTAACCACCAAAAGGCATTTAAAACCATGTAAACTGATCAGTAATGAGGAACCACATTTCGTTGTTTTAAATGCGTTTTGGCTGAGGGCAAAGAAGAGAATGAATATGTGATTCCACAGGTCTTACTGTCATATGTCATTGAGCTTATACTACAATACAGAGTTATTGGCTAACATTTTAACACAACAAAGGAACTTATCATAAAATAGGATTTCTCTCGAATTTGGTGCACAATTAAAAAATGGATGTGCCCATACAGAAAGAGTCCATAGCTTTAATTATGATCTGAAAAAATCCTTCACAATGTGACAAAAACGAGTCGGCCAGGGTCTGCAAAATCAGACTGAGCTTGTTTTACATGGGAACAAGTATAATTTAGAAGATAGTATTGTATGCTCTTGTGGCCAGCTATCAGCAACATTTTTTTCAAAATTTCTCCTGGTTACCAACAAGTTTGCAGATTCTGTATATTGCCAGATATTTTAAAACTAACTAATACTAACATATATCAATCTGTTTTAAAATATTCAATAGTTTAGGATTAGAATTAGGAGCAAATGCTAAGCTATAAATATTCAACTGCTAACCTTAAATGGAAAGCTGTTGTTAGACATGCAATCCTTAAATACCATAATCGACGTATTGGACAAATGACACACTCAGATTTGTTATCGACCTTGCTACAATAATACCCAGATTTAAACAGAAACTGCCTCATATAGGCAGGTATGAGAGCTGACAGTCCGGCGGATGTGCGCCCCCCCCACCTTCGTGCATGCGCCGAGTGTCACTTCCTCGACTTGATAATTGGCCAACAAATATGCAATGTAACAGCCTAAAGACCTAGCCTCATTGGGGTGGAAAGTCCCGGAATTGTATTAGGGAAGTAAGTAACTAATCCCTCGTGAAAAAACAAATCTGTGATTTTGTTTATTTCACTTCATGAGTATACTTACCTCCCTAATACGCTTTGATATTTCCAGAATTGTCGAAAGTTAATCTGGCAGGAAGGAGGTGCAGTCACATGACCAGCTCATCACTGGAAGAGAAAGCTTTTTTGCGTTTGCGGACGAATCTATGAAGTTCAGTAGGAAACACAACCCGGAAATATTCCAGACATTGGTTAACACAGCCGATGAATGAGAGAAAGACAGGCAAAAGACATGCGCCCCCCCCCCCCCGCCCTTATTTTCGTGAAGGATAGGCCATGACCTCAATGTCCTAAACACTTTCTATGTACTAGTGCCTGAGTACTAAAGTTGATAAGCCGTCTTCCCACAGGTGAAGAATGTAAAAGTGGATGTTTACATTACTTATAGGTAATGTGTGATATCTATGAGCCTTATATACACTATTTACACCGGTTTACTTTTCTAAATCGATAAGGCGAGAGAGCTAGTGGTGTCATGGAGGTAATGGTCAGTGAAACTAGATTCACAGTGCTACTGTACTACACTGTCCTACGACATAATGTCATCCACTTCCCGTGACCCCGTTAAACAGGGCGGTGGAAGCCACTACGCTACGGACACTATGAACCTTGACCATGTCAACTTGTTTACATGTGGGGGCTTTGTGGCAATACTGGATGCACTCCACAATCCACCTAGAAATGCTATCCTTGAACATGGCCATGGGGTTCAATATAAGATAGCCATAAGGAGCTGGGATCCATCCGCCATTCCTGAGTTCGATGTTCATAGCGAGTTACTGCATGGACCGGATACCAGGCCTCAAAATTATGATCAAATCTAGTCAGGGAAGGCAAAATTATCGGTTGACCCGGATATTTCAATGACTGATTTTTAGTCATGAAATTAACCCTAGGTAGAAGCCTGAGGCCTTTCCCTGTAACTACAGAATGGCCTGCCTTGGCTGAGAGGGCGTGGATTTCGCTTCTCCGCCTTGCCGAGGCAGCTGCAATAGGAAGAAATGTTTTAACTGTCAAGAATTTCATTGAAATGGAACTTACTGGTTCAAAGGGTTTATCAGCCAGTACATGTAGCACTCCTGATAAACTCCAAACTGGAATCATTCTTAATATTTATATGCTCTGGAGGCTGACCCCCTTAGGGCTTTTGCCAGTATGGCTGCATGCTCAGAAAAGCCCTCCTTAATGGCTGATTTCTTGACAACATCCACACAGTCAATTGGATTATTGTGAAGAATCTATCCCTGGAAGATAATATTGTCCATCAAAGGCAGAGAAACCGGATTGCAGACCAGAAGGACCACCAGATCCATATACCATGATCGGCTTGGTAAGTTCTGGGTGATCAAAATCACTTATCACTACTTCTATTTGATTTTCTGAAGAATTTTTGGAATCAGGATTCCTGGTGGGTATGTGTATGCATACATTCCCACACAGTTAATAGTTAACACACCTGTTGCAATAGTGCTAGGATCTGGATTCGGAGAGACGTACGTTATCATCTTCACATTCATCTTCGTTGTGAAGAAATCAATGTTGGGTTTCCCCAGTAGTGGTGGTGGGGATGGGGGAATGGGTGGGGGTCGGTGGTGGTGGGGGGGGGGGGGGGGGGGGGGGGGGGGGGGGGCTGGTAGAAAGAAGCTAACCACAGGTGACAAAACAACTGCATAATTATCTGTGAACACAAAGATATGTGTGATTAGATATTCAAGGCATATGTAAAGCATTTAATACCACTTACACAGATGCCTACCACATCTAGAGCGTGTCCTGTTAACAGGTTAGTTTTAAGGACTCAGGCGTTAAAAAATTATATGTGTACTAGAATTCACCTGGTGGCTAGGTCTGGTAGGGGCCTCAAGTGATTTAACCTGCTCAGACATCATAACAATGATAGATGAACACTCTCAAATAGATACAAATTAATAGGTAGCAATGCAAAAGGAACAAAGCTAGGCATATTGCATGGACGGCCAATAATCTAGAAAGAGGAAGTGATGGTCGTCGCATGCACGGAGGGGGAGCGTACATCCGCTGAACTGTCAACTTTCATACCTTACTATTAGGGACAGTTTCTGTTTAAATCTGGGTATTATTGTAGCAAGGTCGATATTTAGAAATGTCAAAGGGTATTAGGGAGCTAAGTATACTCATGAAGTGAAACATGTATTTTTCTATTTGTGTAAAATGTGTAATTCAGAATGAACACATCTGAACATGCCATGTCATAGGAGGGCAATAGTCCATGCATTCCATTGCCACCTGGTGGAAACCCCATTATTAGATCACACCTAGTTAATGGATTTGATGTGAGATATTCTTCAAATGACATCACAATTCAAAGATGCCCCTTGTTTAGTGGCATTACATTAAATACACCACTGAATACATTTGTCATTAATGTAATGAAAACAACACTATTTTAAGAAATAATTAATATGTTCAATTCCTAATTTATTATTCTATTCTGCAAGTGAATAAATATATTAGCCACTATAATTGTATAATCTTTGAGCAATGAATTCCAGGATGACTATGGTTATCCGACACAGCCACACACTTCGGTGCCAGGCTGTCCCACACAAAATGAGCACTGTGGACTCCGATGTTATAAGAACGTTGTGTGCGACGTAAAGAATACAACATCCCGCAGTGCAATAATGTCATAATCCCGTCATGCAGTCTCAGCTACGCTGGGGCTGCCTGATAAACTAACTGTTAAGATATTATTATATTCTGTTTTCTTATTATTCTCTTCCTGTCTTAGATGTCAGGACGGATATGGGATCAGCGAGAGCTGCCCGTTGTGGACCCACTATAACGGGGCGCAAATATATTTTAAATAAATAATAAGAGATACGTGTTGCGTACCCCTTTATTTACCCGGGGTGCGCAAGTAATTCGGAGTGATTCACTAAATACCCTGTGAGGGTATGTTACATGGTTCATATATGTATACGTATATATATTATCTTATTTTATTATATATTTAAAACTTAAATTGTGGTACGTTGGAGTTTGGGTGTTCTCTGCGGAGATAATGATTATCCGCACTCAGAGAGAACACCCATGCGAGCTATTGTTTAGAATCATTTACTAAATAAAGTTACAGCATGCACCATAATATTAATAAAACAAAACAAAAAAACAAACGGCTTGGACAAATAATTCCAGGTCAAAAATTGAAAACTAAAGGTATGCCTCCCTCTCCCCCCCCCCCCCCCCTTCCTCTTGGCACCTCTATGTGCTGCGTCTCTTGAATACATGTCTATTGCATCACTACTCCCTTCCGGCCACACGCCTACCCGGGAAGTCTATTATTCCCGCCTAGCATACGTCCGTGCATCGATCCACCAAGCGCGATCGTTTGCCACGGATGTCATACTAGCAGGGGGTGGTGTAGTTCGGGTCGACCGGTCGGGTACCGGCCATACCAGCTAAGCTGGGTATGCGCTGCCCATCCTGGATGCGTTCCCTGAACAGGCACCCCCCCCCCCCACCCGGGTAGAGCCATAAGTGTATATAGGCGAATGGGAGAGATCGCGTTGTAAAAACGACTAAGTTCGTTAAAGCGCATAGTGCGCATGTGCACGCTGGGATGCTATTTTTGATGGAGCACATAGTTTACGACCAAGATAGGATGGCGCTTTTACTGTACAGGGATGATACCCTGTAATCCTTTTTGATTACTTGTTCCCGCTCACTCTGACTCAGAATTCGACGGGCTTTTTAAATCTGTAAACCATTTCAAAATCGGTTGAGAAATGGCTGAGTTATCCACGGAAAACCCTTCTTGATTATCTTCAAAATATTGCCACGACGTCATAACCACATGGACGCAGAACTTCTAGAATGTTCTAGAACATTCGACTGCGCTACTATTAGCTACGCGCGGATTGGCCGTTGCTCGAACGATGATTGGTTGGAGCCTGCGCCTGTGACATCACGAGGAGTATAAAAGGAGACGCGATCCAGAGATCGAGAGAATCCTCGGCCAGGGGCCGAACAGGTTGGACCTGTATTAGTTGCGATCGACAGATATTACGTATATGACTTCGCTTTCTGACAGTTTCTCTCCCGTAGCTAGCAGTTGCCAACCCACTGCACTAAAACAATTTTGTAACTCCCTACTTGTGGGAACAATTTGGAACTTTCCAATTATCGTTCACAAATATCAATATCTACTTCGGAACACGAACTTGCGGTGAGGCCTTTACGGCCTGAATATGTGATTCTACAGATGTAGAGGCAGGATGTTCTTTGATGGATCTTCTTCTTTTCGTTCGCTGATCATACCACCAGTCCTGTAAGTGACTATCGACATGATCATAAGCTTCTTTGATGGATGACTCGCCAGATCTGCCGGCCACACCAAGGTGGTATTTCAACTGTCACCACACTAATGTCGTGTAGGTTCTTCTAAGTTTCGACCGCAGCAAGTAAACTCTGCCTGGTGTGTCTTCAGAGCTGGCTGACATACCCAGCACCGTTACGCTTTGTTTTGTATCTTCATCTGCATCCAACAACCCTACTTGTGATCGGGTTGTTGACAACTTCCATCCATGCCATCGGTGTACAGGAACTTTCTTCACAGCAGTAATGCTATTGTATCTCTTGCTGACTACTCATTAGACATTCCATTAGGCTTACAGTGCTGAGCGATGTACTCCGGCATGAGTGTTCTTGCGGGAATTCTGTTTGCGGAAACCAACTTCCAGGAACCGACCTGCGGGAACTTTCCGGCTTCCAGAGAATGCATCAACTCACATCAACCAAAGAATGACGTATCAATGCCAGTAACACGATAGCCAAACTTAAGAATGGCTACCGAGTATTCAAGCAACTATACTTCACATTTTAACTATTTCGCTAAATGTACTCTTTTAATTATATTGTATCCGCATAAATGGTCCCGATGACTAAAAGGTACTGTAACGGTCTTAGGACCGCTAGTTATAATTTCTGTATATGTTTATAGTTATTTTCATTTTCTGTAAGGTGTTTTCACTAACCGCACCATAGTAGGTTCGTTAACCTGTACTTTAATTTATAATTTTGATCATATTACACTGTATTGATTGTTCCGGTTAGTTTATTTATAGAAAATATAGGACTGCAGTGCACATAGGAAACACTATACAGCAACACTTATATATGCAGCACTTTCTCCCGCCACCAACAATTTTTCACTGAGGTCGCTGTCCATGCTATAACTCTGTTTAGCCCGGCATGCTACCGACTAAGCTGTTTCTATTCAGCTCGATAGGATAGGTTTAATATGATTAGAGATACTTTTTTCGTTAAGAAATCTGTAGTATATTCTTCTCTTCTGGCAGTGCGATAATCTAGCCCCACACTCCGGTAAGACTCATAACTCCAAGATTCTGTCTCTCTTCATGCTCCACTCAGCCTTGTGGCTTCTTAATTGTTTGGGTATCCCTATCCGCACCATGGGCTGATCCGACTCTGGGAAACTATTGTAGTTACCGAGCGGTGAGAGCCAGGGTGTGGTATCACACACATTCCCTCTGTATCTTCGGATACTTAGTAGTTAGCACTTTTGCCAATGTAGGAAAGCACTGCGAAAACATATCTTAATTATTATTTTATTTGCTGAACCACCCTTCTGCACCGCAGTGCAAAACTGGGCAACTTGTATATAAACCTAATGACAGGTTAAACGGTTAGTTCCATAGGACCCGGTGACGGGCGAGATGCGTATCCCCACCGAATTCCATAAGAATGTCTGGGCATGATATTTAGATCTGCCATGCCCTTACGGGAAGGACATTTATGGTGGGTGTTCGTCTCTCTTACCCCACCATAACGATAGGACAATTGCCTAATAATGCTTTCGTGAAAAGTAACCTGTGTCTTGTAACGTTTTATGTGGTTATGGAGCAAGATGTTCGGATTCTTATCCAGTTCGGAGATCTTACTAAGTAACATGTATGAGCGCTGTCTTCAGTATTGATGTCTTAGGGCATCTGTTCTCAATGATAGCCATGTCTAATAGCTAGGTAGATACCGGCCATTTGCGGCCTAAAATAGTTCTTATTTCTAAAAAACTAAAAATCCAATTAAACAAAGCAGAAGGCCTGCATAAACAAAGCGGCAACTACTAATTCAGCATACTAAGAATCACATAAGACGGTGATGTGGGAATCTTTCGGGAATCGTTCATCACGTCTTCACGTAAAACCGCACGCAACCCTATAGTCATAATCTCACTAGGTATGGTCTTTTCTTTTCAAGCATTTTGGTTGAAATATTAGAGTGGGCCCATTTTTGGCTACTACTCTTCTCCTGCTTTAAGCAGTGGCGACACCTTCCCAAGACGGAGGCCCGTGCGAGGCACTTGCCTCTTGCAAGGATTCAGCGATGACGGTCCACGTGAGGATAATACTCCTCACCCAAATTAGCACTAGGAGTAGTGCCCACGTGAGGCACATAGCTTTTCGCCCGAGAAAATCTTCTTCCTTTCAGCTTAGAGATATAATAACTTATATTAAGCTAATTAGTTAAGTCTCGTGTACGGGAGCCTCCCTTGCGGGGATACCTCTGCGGACCTACGAGTCTGTGTGGTACCTCCGGGAGCCCAATGTCTAAAAGTTCATCTGACTGTCTCTATGTCTCGTATTTTCGTATGCTCTTAAATAGTTTTATCTAGCATACTCATAGTGTTTTAGGTAAAATCATTGCATAGACTTATATTTTAGGTCACCAAATCAAATCTTGTAAGTCCATAGATCACGAAATTGCTATAGACAGGCATACTGGTGACACAAATTCTTGGGATGAAACCGGTGTATTTAATGTTCGCGACAATGGTCGCATGGCCCCACTGGAACGCTTGAGTTCCACCTGCCTTAGGAGCCGGTTTTTGTTACCCTCAGGGCAGTCTCGTACAGGATCCGTCACCCCGAGACCAGATGCTAACCAGCATCATCATTCATCGTGCACTTGCGAAATGGCCCGACACTACCCCATGAGCTACAAAAATCAGCAGAAGAATGACTAGCATTAGCGTTACAAGAATGGTTTTATACGAACAATTGCTCACCTGCGAAGACAATAGAGTCTGAAATAATGGCGCCAGCAAATATCTATCTAAAATGGCGGCTACAGGTCTAGTTAGTTAAAGTGTCCATAAATTAACAAATGGTCATAAATTTACCTAGGATATATATCTTTTAAGAATAGATGAGAACACTATGTATATCTATAGTATATTTTACCATTCTTAATTACATACTTCCATATTTACATACATACATACATACATATATACAATTTGGGACTGCTGTTATAACCAGTGTGTAATGGTGTAGAGCAGCATGAAAAAGGAAATGGGTGATAAACCACCCATTCCCCATACCACCCTACAGTGCACCAGCACACCCAAATTAAGGTTCATGAAATTTTACAGATATATTATCACAATGCGAGATACGTAAATATTACAGGTTAGGAATGATGTGATAACACACCCGTTCCCTCTCTCCTGATACATTTAAAAGCACTTAATATAGTGAACATTTTCACACATATTCCATAACTCATGCTTTTAAAAAAAATCATATAGGCCTACATACATGTGAAATACATACAATTAGAAATTAAGAACGATGTGAATTTCACACCCCTTCCCTATCTCATACCACAATTAAGCAATTCAAATATACATATGGAATATATAACTTTAGCTTTTAGGAACGATGTGATTGCACACCCATTCCTGTCACAGAATACAATTATACTGGTGCGTACCTAGCTGTTACATACAATTAGAACTTAGGAACAATGTGATTTCAAACCACTTCCCAATCTCATACTACAGTTAAGCAATTCAAAATCTACCTATGGAGTATGTAACTTTAGATATGTAGCACAGATCGATCGGATGAGTACTGACCATCCCAGTTAAGCTTAAGCTGTGTATGGAACGGTCGTTCCGGATTTGCTCAAAGCATGCCCCCCCCCCCCCCCCGTGAGTAGGATAGTATGCGTATATAATCTCAATAGGAGAGGTTTTCGTTATAAATGGCTAAGTCCGTTTAAACGCGTAGTGCCCATGCGTGTGCGTCAGAGCTTTCCTGACAACATGTGTTGAGATTGGGAGCGAGTGTATGCCTATAACGTACCGTGTCGGTACCCGTGATTTATTCAAATCGCACCGTTCTCGTCGTTCCTGGTACCTATCAGGACCGGAATGAAACGAGGGTTACAATACTTTTGACCATTTTAAAATCGGTCCGGAAACGGCTGAGTTATCATCGAAAATCCCGGTAAATTATTTTCAAAATATTGCTCTTGACGTCGTAATCGCGTGTATGCATTAACTGAATAGAGAATGTGCTGTGCACGTGATAGTCACGTCACCACCTCTAGCTGCACGCTGATTGGCTACTGCTCAACCCCTGATTGGCTGGGGCGGCTGGCTCTGATGTCACGAGTAGTACAAAAGGGACGGAAATTCGAGGATCGAGAGCATCATCAGCGTGGAAGCCGACCCATCAGGAGGACTGGCTGGAGTGCGCGGGCTTGACGTATGCAACTGCTAACCGACGGAGATACACAGACCATCACCACGGTGCCATTCGAATTTCAGTTCATCAGTGCTGGCGAGCGGTCCTCCACTTCCCGCGATACAACAATTTTGGATGCTCCCGGATGGCCACCTGGGAGCAAAATAATTAAAGTTATACCTCCCGCATCTGAACTTTCCTACGGGAGCCTTTCTGCGGACGGGCCATGTGGGCCCGAAATGTGATTCTACGGAATGTAGAGCTGCTGATGATGATCCTTGGTGGAAGACTCGCCAGATCTGCCCACCACGCTGAAGAAGTGGACTCAAATTTCTGCGCTGCATGTCGCGTGTAATTAATTAACCTTTCGACCACAGTCTGGGTGGACTGTGCTCGGTGTGCCACAAGAGCTATGCTGCATATCCCGCACCGTGTGCCAGTTATTGTACATGCATAAATATTTATATTAGTAGCCCTCTCTGTTAATGGATTACTCTCAACTTTCATATTACCGTCACCGGACAGAAAGTTTACAACAAACTGTTTAGATTCTGTATATCTGTAATTGACTATCTAGTGAATATCTACAGAACCGTTCTGTTACACTGTCCTGAGAATGTGCCTTATCCAACCTGCCTGTGGAAGCCTGCTTGCAGAGACCAGCCTGCGGAAGCCTAGTTGCAGAAACCGCCCTGCAGAGACCTGCTTGCGGAAATCTTTCCAGCATCAGAGATCGTGCCATCTCACGATATCTGTCTATTAGCATCTCAATTTCGGTAACATGTGAACTTTATTCGTACCGATGACCAATAGGTGCTCAAGTAGCTATACTATAGAACATTTAATTATTTCCGTATATTGGTACTGATGACTAATAAGTACCTAACTAGTCTTAAGACCGCAATCTTATAATTTCTGTTTCATACTGTGAATATTATCCTTATTTAATGTGGGTGCTTTCAACTAACCACACCGTAAGGTCTAGTGACCTGTGATACTTTATAATTATCGTATTCATTATCATTGTATTCGTTAGATTGTGTATTGGTTAGTTGTTTATATGGCAAGTAACCATCCAGTTAATATGTTTTGTTTATTTGTAAAAACACTGGAGCGCAGTATGCTAGGAAATACTATGCAGCAACATATATCCACATCACTATATTCCCGCCAGCATCAATTGTACACTGAGGTCGCTGATCATGCTCTAATTGTTTGAGCCTGACATGTTACCGACTGAACCTGGCTATTCTAGCTCGATAGGATAGGTTTAAAGTAGTTAGGGACAATTTCTCCGCAAGAGATGCATAGTGTACGTCTCATTTCCGGCTGTTGTGGTAATGTAGCCCCACACACCGGCAAGGCTGTGTAAAATTGGCCAATTACCTTGGGGCCTCTTAATATATCGAGTTATTGTCTCTTTCTACGATCCTCCAGCCGTAAGGCTTATTAATTGTATGGATTCCCATTGACGCGTTATCCGGATCCGACCCTGGAAACTATCAGAGGTTTCCGAGTGGTGATGGTTAAAGTGCCGATTTACATACACGTTCCCTGTGTCTTCGGATACTAATTAGGTAGATATCCCCGCCAAAGTAGGAAGCACTGCGAAATAATATTATATGTGAATTAGTTAGTAATATACCGGCCTGCAGTGCATCTCTTGGCATCATGGAACTTAAACCTAATGACAGGCCAAATGTCAACTCCGTAGCATGCCATGACGGACGAGATGCGGATCTCCATCCAAATCGTTGTAGTGGTTGGGTTAAGTCTTAGAACCCACCACGCCCTCGTGGGAAGGATGCTAGCGGTGGATATCTGTCTCTCCATCCCCACCATAAGATGGCATGTGCTTTCTAATATTGCTTATATGAACTGTGAAACTTGTCCTGGTGATGTTATATGTGGTTGCGGGGCAGGGTATCCAGATCGTTATTTGATTCGGGAGCTTTATTCCATAACATGTACTTACGGGAAGCCGAGCATCTGCACCTGACGGATAAACGCATATAGAGTTAGGTAGGAATCCCTGCCACTTGCGGCCAAAGCTTGTTTTAGTTACTAACAACTAATTGATAGGTTAGGATATAGCAGAAGGCCCGCATAAATAAAGCGGGAACTACCAGTGCAGCTTTGGAACTACATAAGACGGTGACCTGGGAATTCTTCGGAAATCGTTCGTTCCATCTTCACGTAAACCAAGAACTAGTCCTCTGAATGTACCAAAAGCGTAAACCCAAACACACGCACGCACGCATGCTCGTACGCACACAGGCACGCACGCACGCACAAACGCACGCACGCACGCACGCACGCACGCACCACACACACCAGACACAGACCAGACACAGACATACCAGATACGCATTCACGCACACACGCACGCAGAAGCGTGTGCATGCTTCGTATGCACGCAGACACTCACAGACACGCACGCTTTGGCTGATCTTGTGATGTTAGCAAATCTCGGAGAGTTACTGATCTTAGAATCTGAGGAGTAATAAATGCCACAGAGATATAATCAATTCAAATTCATTGTCTTCCACCAAGATCAAAAGAGCCATCGCACGTACACACATGTATACATATTATTATGACGCACGCGCGCACGCACACACACACACACACACACACACACACACACACACACACACACACACACACACACACACACACACACACACACACACACACACACACACACACACACACACACACACACACACACACACACACACACACACACACACACACACACACACACACACACACACACACACACACACACATGCAGATATAATCGATTTAAATTCAATTCAGTCTTCCCACAAGATCCAAAGAGCCATCGCACGCATACACATTCACATCCATTTAGCAGTTACGTTCTATACAGCAATATACATTTACGACAACAGCTGCCTATGTTTAAAATATTCAACAAAACATTTCCTACATCGGCTTCAAAATTGTATTGTTTTAGAAACGCACGTTATTTCTGAGCTGCACTGTATAGCAATTTCAGGTCAATGAATACTTACAAATTCCATAGCAGCAATGGGGAAAGCAGATAATTCCAAAATATATCATGCAAATAATGAGCAGTTTGTCTATCACGACGATATAAACTCCAACGATAAATTTTCACTATGATAACGCTAACAGATTAACTATTTAATAAATAAAATTACATATTGAAGATTTTCAATGTCTCCTCTTGATTATGATGTGTTCTCTCCCCTCTTTGGTACAACTTTGTAGGTATGGTTGCTGCGACAACCCGTTTTACCAAGGAAGAAAGAGAGTGATACTAGCTCGCCTCGTTGGTATATGGACCTAACGATATTTATTTTAGTATCCGGGCCTGATCTGACTACCTGCTTCAGAACGATAGGTAAGACACGGTGGTTATCCGTTTTCTCCAGAGTGAATATAACTTACAACAAACTCTTGCCTTGATGTATAATTACAAGGTGATAATTTTATTTCCTATTTCTAACTGTACAATACTATTACAAATTTCAGTGACTTTTGCCGTCACTGCTTAAGGTATATTATAATCTAATCTTTACTAGCTGAATTAACTATGTTTGACTAACTTGCTATTCGTACCCTATCAGTATTAGTCCCAGTCACGCTGGTTTGCTATACTATCGGCCCGACTATTTCTTGGCTACTCCAATATATTCACCAAGAACTTTCGATACGAGACACGGACCTCGACTAAAGTTAGAGTGTCCTTTTTATACTCCTTCCAGTTTCTACTCCATGTTCTTTTGGTTTCTCTTCTCTGGAGTTTGACTGGATGCTCATTGATTGTGACGTCATCCTGACTAATCAAACTCCGGGTTTCTCTTTCAGGAATAGAACATTAAACCTGGTCCAAGTGGTTTATTCTGGTTCTGATTTGATGAGACTTGTCAGCTAACTAACAACATTATGGTATCTGCTGTTGTAGCATGCCTTTCTATGATTGACATATAGTTGATATACAAATTTCGATTGTCTTATTAATTCCTACAGGACGCTACAAAGCCTATGTCCTGTTCATCGCCTATCATGGATAAGCCTGTAGGAAATGAACGTTAATGATCACATGAGCTGTATGATCTCATTGCCAGGTGGTGTTGTTGTACTTTGTTTATGGGAGCCCGTCAACAACTAAATGTCAGTCTGTCACCTATAATTTCCTATAATTCTCATCGGATCCCTATCGATACCTAGCGTTCTTTCCGCTCGAATATTTACTAAACTACTGGCCGAAACGCCTGCTGAACATTATAAAAGTGTGTGCCGCTCCCATAGCAACAACTTCCACCCTTTTTCATCTTCAACTATTGACAGATATCACCAACTCAGAACCGTCCGTTCTATTCCATCCCTATCTATATTTATCATAATACCTGAATCCAGTTTCGATTTGGTTTCACACCGTTTCTGCGAAACTGCTTATCAGCAGCACTGGTCGATGTCAACCAGTGCAGCTTCCTATTGCGTACATATACTAACTACGATGCTGAATCAGTCCTTAGCTCACCTGGTATTTTCAAACACAATTTCACCGAGGTCTTACTCGTAAATATAAGACGTCTTTCGGGGTCATGACTTCCCATAAGACAATCCGATATCTACAATATGAATAAACCAATCAATCATTTTCTGCAGTCATACATATAAAATTTCAGCTCGATTATTAAATGAACCAACGTATATGTTACATTATGTATTGTTTGTGTGTTATGCAAGCAACAGTAATGTAAAATATTCAACATGCCACTAAATTTAAATATGAGCTTGACATTTTAGCTGTTTAAAGCTTCCTATAGCCATTTCTAGGCAACACGATAACTGTGGTTCATTTTGAGAATGATGTTTCAAAAAGCTGTTGCTATCTATAACCGACCATGACAGAAGCACATTTTAATAACAACATTCTCAAGATGAGATTTGCCAGTCTTCAATGTTTAATTTCTCCAAGCTCTTGTAAAATTGATTGTGTGATGGCTAAAGCTAGAGTGAAGAAAGTACATAAAATCCTATTAACAATTTTACAGATCAGCCAAAAACAGCTTACGCATTGGCCTTGAGAAATGTCCATTTGCAGATCAAGAGAAGACTATTTTCGAAGATTTACCACTGGAATGATTGGCTCAATACCCGAGTTAGGCATTCCAGTGGTAAATTTTCAAAAATAGTCTCTTGATCTGAAAATGCACATTTTCTATGTAACAATTTAAATTTTCTTGAACAAATTCGAGGGTTGAAACACTGTCTTGATATTAGGACACGACAAATTCAATGGTTAACAGGTTAATGTGGGAGTTATTGGGAAAACTGATTTCATTACAATTTAAAGTATCCTACTGTTATAAAGATTACATTAGAATTGGTATTGGTGTGGGATACACGCTTTGATGTATGCTCTCTAATACAGTCCATTTTATAGGTGACAGTATCGCATTAGCATTGTTTTATGGCCTACCATAGCATTAAAATAACCTGGACGATGCAGTTCTAGATACCTTTAGTTGGATTTTACATGCCTTTTTCTACGACAGGAACATCGTCCACCGAAATTGTTTAAAAATCTATTCAATAGCAAAAGCTAGAATATTGATATTAGAGTATCAACCTTCCAGTAATAAAGGTTTTCAAGAAAATATATAGATTTCCACAGATTTATGCAAAATTTAAGCATTTTCAATCCAAATATTCTGAAAGACAAGCACTTAAAGGCCTTGAAAAATAAATGCTGTATTTAAGCACATTAAACATTGCCAAAGTTCGCTATGAACCAGTGTGTTAGGTAACCACCAAAAGGCATTTAAAACCATGTAAACTGATCAGTAATGAGGAACCACATTTCGTTGTTTTAAATGCGTTTTGGCTGAGGGCAAAGAAGAGAATGAATATGTGATTCCACAGGTCTTATTGTCATATGTCATTGAGCTTATACTACAATACAGAGTTATTGGCTAACATTTTAACACAACAAAGGAACTTATCATAAAATAGGATTTCTCTCGAATTTGGTGCACAATTAAAAAATGGATGTGCCCATACAGAAAGAGTCCATAGCTTTAATTATGATCTGAAAAAATCCTTCACAATGTGACAAAAACGAGTCGGCCAGGGTCTGCAAAATCAGACTGAGCTTGTTTTACATGGGAACAAGTATAATTTAGAAGATAGTATTGTATGCTGTTGTGGCCAGCTTTCAGCAACATTTTTTTCAAAATTTCTCCTGGTTCCCAACAAGTTTGCAGATTCTGTATCATAAGACTTCTTTTTAATGTATAATGATTATATTATGGTATCCCTGTAAAGCTTGTGACAATTTCTTACCGGGCTTCTCAATACACATATAGTAGTAACGTGTGAGAAAAACAAAAGATTGTTACGGTATAAATCAAGGTACCAGAGTCGACAGGGTTTTGAACATGCCAGCTGAGACATGACAAATTCTATATAATGTAAAAAATATATTGCCAGATATTTTAAAACTAACTAATACTAACATATATCAATCTGTTTTAAAATATTCAATAGTTTAGGATTAGAATTAGGAGCAAATGCTAAGCTATAAATATTCAACTGCTAACCTTAAATGGAAAAATGGAAAGCTGTTGTTAGACATGCAATCCTTAAATACCATAATCGACGTATTGGACAAATGACACACTCAGATTTGTTATCGACCTTGCTACAATAATACCCAGATTTAAACAGAAACTGCCTCATATAGGCAGGTATGAGAGTTGACAGTCCAGCGGATGTGCGCCCCACCTTCGTGCATGCGCCGACTGTCACTTCCTCGACGTGATAATTGGCCAACAAATATGCAATGTAACAGCCTAAAGACCTAGCCTCATTGGGGTGGAAAGTCCCGGAATTGTATTAGGGAAGTAAGTAACTAATCCCTCGTGAAAAAACAAATCTGTGATTTTGTTTATTTCACTTCATGAGTATACTTACCTCCCTAATACGCTTTGATATTTCCAGAATTGTCGAAAGTTAATCTGGCAGGAAGGAGGTGCAGTCACATGACCAGCTCATCACTGGAAGAGAAAGCTTTTTTGCGTTTGCGCACGAATCTATGAAGTTCAGTAGGAAACACAACCAGGAAATAATCCAGACATTGGTTAACACAGCCAATGAATGAGAGAAAGACAGGCAAAAGACATGCGCCCCCCCCCCCCCCGCCCTTATTTTCGTGAAGGATAGGCCATGACCTCAATGTCCTAAACACTTTCTATGTACTAGTGCCTGAGTACTAAAGTTGATAAGCCATCTTCCCACAGGTGAAGAATGTAAAAGTGGATGTCTACATTACTTATAGGTAATGTGTGATATCTATGAGCCTTATATACACTATTTACACCGGTTTATTTTTCTAAATCGATTAGGCGAGAGAGCTAGTGGTGTCATGGAGGTAATGGTCAGTGAAACTAGATTCACAGTGCTACTGTACTTCACTGTGCCCGGGACCTCGTTAAACAGGGTGGTGGAAGCCACTACGCCACGGACACTGTGAACCTTGACCATGTCAACTTGTTTACATGTGGCGGCTTTGTGGCAATACTGGATGCACTCCACAATCCACCTAGAAATGCTATCCTTGAACATGACCATGGGGTTCAATATAAGATAGCCATAAGGAGCTGGGATCCATCCGCCATTCCAGAGTTCGATGTTCATAGCGAGTTAATGCATGGACCGGACACCAGGCCTTAAAATTATGATCAAATCTAGTCAGGGAAGGCAAAATTATCGGTTGACCCGGATATTTCAATGACTGATATTTAGTCATGAAATTAACCCTAGGTAGAAGCCTGAGGCCTTCCCCTGTAACTACAGAATGGCCTGCCTTGGCTGAGAGGGCGTGGATTTCGATTCTCCGCCTTGCCGAGGCAGCTGCAATAGGAAGAAATGTTTTAACTGTCAAGAATTTCATTGAAATGGAACTTACTGGTTCAAAGGGTTTATCAGCCAGTACATGTAGCACTCATGATAAACTCCAAACTGGAATCATTCTTAATATTTATATGCTCTGGAGGTTGACCCCCTTAGGGCTTTTGCCAGTATGGCTGCATGCTCAGAAAAGCCCTCCTTAATGGCTGATTTCTTGACAACATCCACACAGTCAATTGGATTATTGTGAAGAATCTATCCCTGGAAGATAATATTGTCCATCAAAGGCAGAGAAACCGGATTGCAGACCAGAAGGACCACCAGATCCATATACCATGATCGGCTTGGTAAGTTCTGGGTGATCAAAATCACTTATCACTACTTCTATTTGATATTCTGAAGAATTTTTGGAATAAGGATTCCTGGTGGGTATGTGTATGCATACATTCCCACACAGTTAATAGTTAACACACCTGTTGCAATAGTGCTAGGATCTGGATTCGGAGAGACGTACGTTATCATCTTCACATTCATCTTCGTTGTGAAGAAATCAATGTTGGGTTTCCCCAGTAGTGGTGGTGGGGATGGGGGAATGGGTGGGGGTCGGTGGTGGGGGGGGGGGGGCTGGTAGAAAGAAGCTAACCACAGGTGACAAAACAACTGCATAATTATCTGTGAACACAAAGATATGTGTGATTAGATATTCAAGGCATATGTAAAGCATTTAATACCACTTACACAGATGCCTACCACATCTAGAGCGTGTCCTGTTAACAGGTTAGTTTTAAGGACTCAGGCGTTAAAAAATTATATGTGTACTAGAATTCACCTGGTGGCTAGGTCTGGTAGGGGCCTCAAGTGATTTAACCTGCTCAGACATCATAACAATGATAGATGAACACTCTCAAATAGATACAAATTAATAGGTAGCAATGCAAAAGGAACAAAGCTAGGCATATTGCATGGACGGCCAATAATCTAGAAAGAGGAAGTGATGGTCGTCGCATGCACGGAGGGGGAGCGTACATCCGCTGAACTGTCAACTTTCATACCTTACTATTAGGGACAGTTTCTGTTTAAATCTGGGTATTATTGTAGCAAGGTCGATATTTAGAAATGTCAAAGGGTATTAGGGAGCTAAGTATACTCATGAAGTGAAACATGTATTTTTCTATTTGTGTAAAATGTGTAATTCAGAATGAACACATCTGAACATGCCATGTCATAGGAGGGCAATAGTCCATGCATTCCATTGCCACCTGGTGGAAACCCCATTATTAGATCACGCCTAGTTAATGGATTTGATGTGAGATATTCTTCAAATGACATCACTTGTTTAGTGGCATTACATTAAATACACCACTGAATACATTTGTCATTAATGTAATGAAAACAACACTATTTTAAGAAATAATTAATATGTTCAATTCCTAATTTATTATTCTATTCTGCAAGTGAATAAATATATTAGCCACTATAATTGTATAATCTTTGAGCAATGAATTCCAGGTATGCTGCTGAATATTTTGAAACAAATTTGACAAGGACCTCTTGCCACCATAAGCAGCAAATCAGCCACGCCAAATTGGTTCTAAAACCTTCAACAAATGATGTATTAAATTATAATTTAATACATCATTTTTCCATGAGTTTTCCAATTTGTCATAATAAATTCTCAACCCAGAATCAGCTTTTATATATCTGCTCATTCACGGTAACGGTAGTGAGCTTGAAGAATGTCAATTTGCAGGCCAAGAGTATATTGTCGTCATTCCAGTGGTTAGTTTTCAAAAATAAACTTCACTTGGGCACCGACTAAACCAATGAATAAACATGAATCAAGTCAGAGGTTAAATGCATGCTTCCCCGAAAACAGATCTCTTCAGGGAATTCTGAAGATAATTAAATTTTGAAAGAACTGGATATTGAGAAAGCAAAAAAGGGATCTTGAATATTGACATACTACATTTATCATCAAAGTCAGTACCCGCTGATGTGTCTCGAGGTTAATCATTCCCTTTCACAAAAGATGAAACTCATAATGATATGGTATAAAACAGTTTCAATAAAAAATAAAAACAAAAGATACAATCAACAATAATAAAATGTATTTATATCAATTCAAATCCTAAAACCAGCATACTGAATGTGTGTTCATATTACTGGATAACTTAGTAAGTACAGGAGCTATTTTATCTATTTCATCAATATTAAAGTGCACCCCACACTAGGGCAGCGCGCCAGCAGATTGCCAGCGAAGCATCGACAGCGAAGCAGCAAATAATAATCAAATCTACCTTGTTACCACATGCTTTTTGGAAGAACCCCTATAATAATATAACACCACAAGAGGGAATTCCCGCACGTCAAGACAGCTAGCAGCAAAAATTGCTTTTTGAGCGATCCAATAAAACCTGCAGCTGGTCCGCTGCTCTAGTGTGTATCCAATGCAAAATGAACTGGTGTGATTTTTTGCTGCCGGCGCGCTGCTGCCATGCTGCCCTAGTGGGGGGTGCACTTAAGTCTATATCTAAGTATCTATTGCCGTTGCCTGATATGGAGACAAATAATTACATGCACTATCTGACTGTTGAGTTTTTGCAGATGACATATTCCAAGAGTTATATCTCTGGAACTGATAAGTATTTTGAAAACAATTTTACTGAAAGCGTTGGTGACGAAGCCACCATCAACTTTCAAATTGTTTTCAAAATATTGAGCAAGTTGAGAGTTTTTGGTCATTGTAATTATTTTCCGGTGGCTTGCAACAGCGAGAAAGTTAAACAAGACCCTTATGCATTTAAAGTGAAATTGAGTGTTGCTGTCATACATATGAAGCATAGCACAAATATCTGAGCAATAGTACTGACTAATAAAAATATATACCATAGCAATTGAAAGTAACAATAACATAAGCAATATCAATTAACTGATGGAATATAATACTTATGATTTTGTCAGCAAACAATAGCACCAGCAATACGAAACAGGAGGTAGGTAGTAACCAAGGCAAAAACCGGAATATAGAAAGAAGAATATTATAATAATAATAATAATAATAATAATAATAATAATAATAATAATAATAATAACTAGAATGCACTTTAGGGAGATAGTGTCTCATGCCTTTCATGCTCTGTCTTTCTAATGCACTTAGTGACTCCAGTGACTGAGATATTTGATCGGTTGACATCAAATGCAATCAATCATCAAATGTTGTAATATGATGGCACGTGCTAAATCTGATGATTCTGCCTCCTTGTAGACTGTAAGCCCACAAAATTGAAATACGTTGGTCTTATCCAAAAGGCAGAGACGTGATTACAACATTGTAAGCATTGTCTTGAGCTAATATAAATATATAAGACAGAAAATGTTGGAATGGTTAACCACATTGGCATTGTTTGAAATAAAATGTATACAAGAATTCAGTATTTATTATTGCCAGTATGATGTCATAATTAATGATGATGACGATTTATCTGCGATAGAATAATAACTTTAAATGCAAAAGGACACTCGTTTTAAGTGAAGGAGTTGTCTCCCTTATTAAATTATACAAACCATGGTCAAAAAATTGTTCGTGAACATGTTTAGCATTAGAGGACATCGTGGAAAATGATGAGTTAGACTCAAGGCTCGTCAAAATGTTTCAGGTGGCTAGCAAAGCGGACTGGAATGATGCATGGTAATGGCTGGTAGATTTCAAACCAGAACTCCTGGTAGACCCATCAACTACCTCACAGGGGCCACACCCGTGGGTACAGGGTAAGCCAGCGAGGAGTGCTGTGACATCCCTGCCGTCCACTGAACATGTTGTGGCCATGTTTCAGCAGGCAGAGGAATCTATTCAATTTAATGAAAAGCTTGTGAGGGCCCCCACAAGGTAACACAGCGGTGCCATATTGCATCTGATTTATTTCATAAATACTGTGTCATCCCAAAACCGTGAGCTCAATATCTCATGGCATTGGGCGAAGATGCATGATCTGGGTCCGGACTGGCATGTGACCTCATTTGCTCAAATTATATACATTCCACAAATATACTCCACTGCCAGATTTAGAGGAGAGTATGAGTGTGGCAATTTCGTCACTGTGTCATGTCTCCAATCTGGAATAATGGGTCATAGCAGCATCCGCATCCCACCAGCAATCACCAATTTCATTCCACAGAGCCATTCTGGACAGCTTCAAATGGAGTCTGGACAGTCAGAGACAAAGCATCACCAGGAATTTCCGGGCAAGGCAACAGCTAGCCATTGACTGTGTCATCCTGAAACTGTGTCCTCATGCTTTAAGTGAAGATGCGTGGTCTAGATCAAGACTGACATGGGACCCATTTTCTCAAATGCTATACATTCATCAAATCCTGCACTGAATTGCATGAAGGCAGATTGGTTTCTGCCACATCCGCTGACAGTTCACAAAACCTGCTAGATTGTGGCAATACCTTGAAGCTAATTTGAATCCAAGCCTAGGCAGCAAAAGCTTCGAGGCAAATTGGTTTCAAAATATTAACCAAGACGGTTGAATATTTTGAAAGTATTTGACTGGAATCTGGCAACAAGGCATCAGCAGTGACATCTTCCAGTTAGTTAGTGTCAAAATATTCAATAGATGCCTAACATTCTAATGAATTTGTCATTTCTGGCCACCATGTTAAAGAACTAACACACATAAAGAACATTTTACCTGCAGTGTTAGACCAGGCCTGACAGGGTGACTCTTAGCGACCAAATGTCAACTGCATAATCGGAAGTGGACAGAATGTAATCTGTTCTTGTGTACCTTAATGAAAGAAAACAGCAGAATATCAAGCATCGTGGTCAATATTGGTCAAACTTGAATTAGTATGGTAATGATGATATAATGGTAGTGGTACCATTTAACAATAATCCTGATTAATTCAAATTGAAATATGGAAAGTCAGGGTTCTAAGGATTAAAGTAATGATGCTAACTTTGTTAATATCTTGTGGAGAGGGTTATATAAAATAATTACCTTCCACCATGTGTCCATTGCATCTATACGTGCATCACACTGAGAGTGCCGCTGTGCAGGAGCTTCATCTTGATAGCTTTAACAGTCACGGCTATAGGATCAGGTGCATCATAAAACTACTACGTTTGAGGACTTGGATAATGTCCGCAAAATAATGGACACGTATTATGGACAAAGTTGAAACACCGACCATCTGGATTGGAGATATTAACTGAAAGAAACAAGCCAGCAAAAATGACAGATTAATGAACAAATTATGTGATGAAGTTGGTTGCAGACTATCCTTTCTTATGACAAACTTTCCTACCTTTCATCACATCAATGGCTCCTCAGCGTCACAAATTGACCTGTTTATGGAATGTGTTCACCAATCAAGCATCATTGAAGGCATCACAGTTGACATCCGGTATCGAATACTGCAAAGAGAAAGCAAAGACCAATCAGATTTAGATGGGATGCTCAACTCAAGCCACTTATGCTAGAATTGAAGGCAGCACAAAGAATGGAAGAGTAATGGATGCCCAAAGGAAGGACAATTCTGGGATCAGAAAAAGCTGGCAAAGAAACTTCTAAGAAAAGCCCAGAAACAGATAGCTGCTGGAGACAGAAACAAACTATATACCAGCAACATACAGAACAGAAATCAAATGTACGCGATAATCCAACAGACTTGCAAAGCAAAACCATCTACTGATCCATGTATCAACTTCATAGACCATAGGATCGAACCAGAAAATAAAAAATGGGCACAGTACTTCGAAGATCTTGTTACTCCAAAAGACAATCCGAGCTTCAATCCTGATATTTCCTTTGAAGGTATTTCATCTTGACCCAGATAACACCAATAGCTGCTGCCCTTAACCCTTACTACTGATGTCAAAATTTTTAATTTTCAAATTAAACTAAAAGATGAACTGCTGTTAATTTTTCAACAATTTTGATGGAAGATGATGCTGTCATAGACAGTAACATCGTCCACCTATATTGTTGAAAAATGTACATTGTTAAAATCCCTGAATCCGCAAAACTTGCCATTGTGACACCTATGCTTAAAAAGGGAAGCATGCCAGATCACCAGCTGGTTACAGCCACATTTAAGTGGGCTCTCTCTCTCTAGGAGAAAATTATAGAAAGAGAGATAGTGAAAGAATTAGGCCCATTCTCAATTCAGGACCAAATCAAGTTTGGTTTAAACAACACTGTGATCCTCTATCAATGCAGTCTTTGTACTGAGTGAATGCAGCACAGAAGCGACCGACATAAAGTATCATGTATATAACTATCATGGATATAAGTAAGGCGTTCGATGTTAGCCTTCACGAAATGCTGAACGACATCTATAATCAAGGTGTATAAGGCAGGTTATGGGCTATTACGAGCTGCTTGTATATACTATGGGTACCGAACTTCGTGAATCTAAGCAAGTAATGCACTCGTGAAAGAAAACTCTTAAACAGATCTGCACAAGAATTTAACACAATGTGAAATAACACTTCCGAATACAAAAGAACCAATTTCAGTACAAAATTTTAATTTTTAAACAAATCCCAAGCATTTGAACTGACCCACCTCGCCAGGTTACGTGTGAAATAGCGGTACCGAATTTCGTGAATTGGTGATTATGCATCTTCAGCTGTCTGGTACATGCTTGTAAATCCTTAAATATCACTGTATTAGTTTGTTGAATGTTTCAACTGCTAATTTTGAGCGTTTTAACCAAAAGATTTGTCTTACAAATAAATGTATAAACTATAAAAGCAGTTGATACATTTCAAGAGAAGAAAAAAACCCCAAACGGATGCCGCTTTCGTTAGGTAGTGACGTCACATGAAATTCACAAATATTAATGAGCGGAAGAATTGAGCTAACACTAGGGTCTTTAAAACATGTTCAGCAGGCATAAAGGAAAGAATAAAAAAAAATTCTATCATTAAAAAAACCATGTGTGTACTTTATGGTAATTTTGACACTTTGGTAAATGATTAATAAGCATCCACCCCTTCCTCTAGAGCCTCTCCAATAAAATTTAGACGCGCTCCCGTCAATCAGGCTAATCCGACGCGGCGAAAAAATATAACCAAAGCAGGTGGTAACTTTGGATTGTAAAAATTGCTCATTTTAAGTGCTAAATAAGCGCAAGTAAGTAATCTAAGAAAGTGCATTAAGGAAGCTTGCAATTTTTATCACTACCATCAGTAATTGTATGAAAAGTTTCTTGTTTTAACCGTATTAAGCTCAAAACTTTGTCAAAAGCTTCAGAACTGTCAATCGAAAAGTGGCTATTGTGTAGATGCATTCCATGCAACGTTACATCATAGAACGAGAGCGATAAAAACAAATTCACGAATTTCGGTACTCACGAATTTAAGCAACTCGACCATACTAATGTCAGCTATGTAATTAAATGGAAAGGCTATATTAAGGCCCATTACTGAGAACAAAGACACTCGCCAAGGTGGAGAATCAATAATCGACCTTTTAAACTGCCGAGGCAACTCCATGCTCAAGAAGTATGAAGGACACCAATCTGGTTTTCGCATTATCCTATTATGCCATTGGCGCGTCTTTATGTAGGCTTTTCTTTTACAAGTTCCCCCTAAATTCACAACTCCTTGTCGATATAGCACAGCAAGATGCATCAAATGAGCAATACTAACTTTGCACTACCAAGACTAAAGTATTGGCAACAAAGAACGCTAAGGAAGTTGAGTTGAAACTAAATGGGGAAGCTATGCAGTACAGCAGCGAAGCGTGATCTGCACAGATAGTAGTAGTTCTGGCGCACTTCCTCCTGAATGCGACGACAAAGGCGACTGCGACTCCCACAGGGTCTTCAGAATCCTGGCGCACTGACTGCTGAAAGGCAGAGCTGCGCTATAGCTGTGCTATACTCATAGGGCTCGGAAGGAGGCGACCATGCCTCCAACAGGGGTTTCGGAAAAAGGCAGAGCTGCGCTGTACTCATAGGGGCTCTGAAGAGGCGGCTCTACCTCCCATAGGGGTTTCACAATCCTGGACCACTGAGACCTGCAGCGCTATACTCATAGGCCCCGCCCCACTTAGTATAATAGCAATTCTGGCACACCTTCCTCCTGGCATGCGCTGAAGAGGTGGGTCTGCTTCCCACAGGGGTTTCAAAATCCTGGACCACTGAGGCCAGCTGCGCTATACCCATAGGCCCCACCCTGCCCCCGCCCCACCCCGGCGGGACCCCAGCGTGCTCAGAATGAGTCAGCACTAAAATTCCATTTAGACATACAACATCAAAAGTTTAATCACGCCAGAAATCCCAAAGGATTTCAACTTCTGTGATACACTAGAGAAAAAACCCTAAATGATTTCCATTTAGACATACAACATCATAAATTTATTCACGCCAGACAAGTACAAAACTTCCACTAAAAATTCACTATTAGTAGAATGTGATCACAAATTTTCCTATTAGAGAAACGTAGCCGTATAGGTAAATATTTGCTATGGACATTGATGAGGTAAATTTGGCGAGATTGTTGGAGCAGGGGCTTATTAGCCATACCACTTATGCCGAAAACCTGGCAGCTCTCCTTCAAGAAAAGCCAACCCTAGCCTGTTGTAGACTGTTTCATAACAGTGGGAGCCCTACGTGCGATACACAAACCTTGGCATAGCCGAAGTACAGTACTGTCACCCCTACTGTGTGAGTGCCCACTCGCTCTCCAAGCAGGTTCCCAACATAAAAGCTGAGCTGGTTGCCATGGTTATGTGAGATGGTCTTACCCCCAAAGTGGCACAGGCCATCCGGCCACTCGAGCGCCATCTCCAGATCCTCAGGGCCACTGGTTAGATGCAGTAAAGCATACAGCTTCGTTTTCTGTTGATAGAGACAGCAATCCACCCGATTGCGTAGCTCACTGAGAACGTTGGTCCCAGCCACTATAAGTTTGAAGTCATTTAGCTCCCCCACCTCCTGGACCACCCCTCCCTTCTGATGCAAGACTGCCACAGCTACACAATCTGAGAAACCTCGTTGCAATACCAACTCTAGGCATTGGTTATCTGTGGCCTGGACCTGCTGATGCTCTCACTCTATGTGCAGGATTCGCTGTCTAGAACCCTCCTGTTTTAGTTCCTGGTCACTCATTCTCATCATGCCAGAAGTCGGAAGTCGTGGAGAGGCCATAGTTACTCCATCAAGATGTTCAGTGTACACCCGAAGGAACAGCACATTCTGCGTCATGGCCAGGTTCACATGTGTGTTCTCGAGGAGGGAAAAGAGTGGCACTGCAACAGGCATTTCTACATTTGGCTGTAAGTTGAATTCTGGGAAACCTTCATTACATCCGATGGCATAGTACCCCTTCCCCTTCGCATAATAGGAAGGTCCACGATCTAGAGGAGCCAGAAATCGATACTCATCGTGTATGTAGGTGGTTTCTAAGGTGGTGTTGTTCTGCACAATCTCCCACCTGCTCACCATCTGCGGGAGCTCAACATCTTTCTCCTCAGTGCTCAGGAGCTTAAACTTGAGCGTCATGCTCCTAATCTCGTGGATCTGCCTGGAAATAGTGACGTCAAAATACTTCCCCGCAGTGGAGAGAGGGTTCGCATCATGGATACTAGGTCGAATGACTGTCAGACAGTCCTATCGATGATAGGTGTGGTGCGAGCTCGTGGGTTCAACCACTCCATCAGGACGTCGCACGTACTGCTGCATTGTTTAAACATCTAGCTATATACAGGTTTAAACGGTGATGTTTCTCCAGCAGATCGTCTTTGGAGGGCAGAAACCAGTGTAACCCTCCAAGGCGATGTTTGGTGAATTTCTCCAGCAGATCATCTTTGGAGGGCAGAAGAAACCAGTTGGTGGTGGATGTCACACATCGGCCGCCTCCAAGATGAAGAAACCAGATGGTGGCCAAACCGTGCTCCCAACTAACAAGGTCCGCCGACCACTTCGAAAGGTCAAGATTATCCACAAGCAAGCCAAGGTCCCACCTCCTTCTGATGCGGAGATACCGACTTCCATAGAGGAGACCACACCGGCCCGTAGTACAAAGGAATTATTGACTTGTATGCTCTACCGGAAGTTTGACAGTGCCCAGGGCAGATCACTCAACCTACCCTTCAAATCGACCAAGAGTCCTGTAATTCTAGCTCTCCAGAAAGCTATGGTTGATCCCAAAGATCTGCTAATGGTAGGGAAGTGGGCTGGCATATTCAACCTCCACACTGATGATGAACACCATCAATCATCAACTTCATCAACATTATCATCATTCATCAAGATCATCAACATTATCATTATAATCATCAAGCTGTCCAGAGTGCTCTACTATCTGCAATAACATTTACTAATAACAACTAGCGAGATTTGAACCTGCGATTTTAAGTGTAATTCGACAGAGAAAATATATACCTACAGATTACAATCGGTAACGCCAGCATATATATTTATATATATATTTACATAAACTAACAGTATTGTCGTCTGTAGGTGCTTTATGACGATAGTATTACTTTTACATGATTGGGAATAATATTTCACTAATAACAAAGCGAGATTCGCACCGGCAATTTAAAGCATAATTCAACATATAAACCAATGCATTAGCTATCTCAGCTATGTGTATATTTATTTTTTAAATAACCTAGATTTAGCTGATAACCGGTTATCTAGAATATTCTAATATGTACACACATCGGCTGTAACTTTGTATTGCCAATTTAATAGCGATAATTGAACCTGCAATTTAAAAGTGTAATTCAACATATAATATAACCATCCGATTGATCTGTTTGCTATTATTGCACAACAATTCATAAAAGTTAAATGTCATTATTTTAATTAATTATCGGTTCCCCGTTGGCTCAATTGATAAAAGCACTGAATTCTAATTTTAAAAAAACATGGTTCAAATCTTTCAAAAGACCTCAGCTCCGAGGCCATACCATGGTTAAGAGGCGCTCTATTGTATGTAGGCTATCATGTGAGGGCGTTCTCCTCGCAGCATACGTCAGTAACTCTCAGCTATGAGAGTGAAGCTAGCACTCACAATACACAATCGACCACGCACACCCACTCCCCCCCCCCCACCCGCCTAAAGTGGCAAAGCTTTCCAACTTAGAGGGGTGTGGCAGTCAGGGGAGATAATAACATCACAGTAACTCTCAGCTATGAGAGTGAAGCTAACACTCACAATACACAATCGACCACGCCCCCCCCCCCTAAAGTGGCAAAGCTTTCCAACTTAGAGGGATGTGGCTGTCAGGGGAGATAATAACATCACAGTAACTCTCAACTATGAGAGTGAAGCTAACACTCATAACACACAATCGACCACGCCGACCCCAAAGTGGTAAAGCTTTCCAATTTAAGGGGGGGGGGGGCAGTCAGGGGAGATAATAACATCAAGGATAGTATACACATGTCAATATAAAGGCCTGCAACACTGCCTATATGCCCGGCTGGGGCAGGGTTCATGGGGGTTGACTATACGATTGGCATAACATAGTTCGTCGGGTAACCCAAGATAATCTGTATTTGATATATCACTATGTATCATTGTCTCTTAATGGAGCATGATTGGGATGTCTGCTGGGGGCGGGGCGGGGCCTATGGGTATAGCGCAGCTGGCCTCAGTGGTCCAGGATTCTGAAACCCCTGTGGGAGGCAGAGCCGCCTCTTCAGAGCATGCCAGGAGGAAGGTGCACCAGAATTGCTATTATACTAAGTGGGGCGGGGCCTATGAGTATAGCACAGCTATAGCGGAGCACTGCCTTTTTCTGAAACCCCTGTGGGAGGCGCAGTTGCCTCCTTTGGAGCCCCCATGAGTATAGCGCAGCTCTGCCTTTCAGCAGTCAGTGCACCAGGATTCTGAAGACCCTGTGGGAGGCCCAGTCGACTTTGTCGTCGCATTCAGGAAGAAGTGCACCAGAACCGCTATTTTACTACTACTGCACAAGATCTACCAGCAATAAGCAAACAGTGGATGACCGGATAAATTCAGCAAGGCATACAGCCTTTTCCCTTATGGGTTCAGGAATTTATTAACTTAATGGACTTAACCCACTTAACAGTAAGCAACAATGGGACAATTTTTTTACTAGAGGCACCCTCACTAACAAAAACTGCCAATCTAGAGAGATTCTATAAAGCCAATTTTACAGCGATTCGGCATCTACCTAAGTCAATGGCAAATGCAGCTACCTACCTACTGATATGTGCCCTACCGATTGAGGCACAAATACACAAGCGAAAATTAACGTTATTTGCCAGCATGTGTCATAGAGAAGGTTCAGTTGACAAAGAAATATTAGAAAGACAACTTGCGTTAAAGACTAGTTCATTGCATAGGTTGGCCATTCGGATCTCTATACATAAAGCTTCAATAAAGACAAAGGTTTTTATCCAGCGATACTCTCTGTTCGGAGAGATAAGCAGGAAGATGGGACAGTGCAAGCTTTCAGTTTGGAAGAGAAACTGCTGACATGCGCATCACTCTACCAGTACTTATTGAAAAGGTATATGAACATTACAAGGCTGCAATATTCAAGTTCATAAACTACAGCAAAGATTTTGCCATAATTAAGTTTTGTCAAGTATCAGCATGTGTCAGACTGCTATTGGTGATCTCACAGAGGGCATAACCACACCAGTAGTATAGCCGGTGGTAGAAAAAACCCACCTGCCTGGTCACCTCCCTCAACTGGAAATCCATTTAGACAACTGGATTTCCATTTAGACAAATGGCCATGGCCAAGAATATAAAACTCCCATGTGGACCCCACTGTCCGGGGGAACCACAAATACATACCCAGGCCCTACACACATCTGCCAGGGAGGTATGATCATCCGGACACTACTACTACCAGGGGCTGAACGCCCATTTAGAGACAAGCCTCCACAGTGATATACACCACTGATCGCCCACAGGGCCGGCCTCTCTATTCTGTGTAGGCTCAGACAATCATGTAGTCTCTGCCAGAGTCGCATCTGCATGATGGGACCACCCATAGGGGCTTCCATCTACCTTGACAATGCTCACCTGGGAGGAGGCTAAAGTGATTAGCATTTGAACCACAGCAGACTCTGGCATGTTCACATGTTACGCAGAGAATCTGCTGCTGGGCAGGGGTCTCCAGCAGACAACCACGGCCTACCCTCCCATAGAAGTGGCAGACAGACTTGATCTCTTCACGTGGGTGAAAGTGGTCATAAATGTTTCTCCACAAGGCGTCGACCCAAGGATTGTACTGCGGGTCATCCCGGAAGTGGGCCTACGTGGCATCCAATATCATGGCAGTCTCAGCGCCCTGTGCCACTGCTGTAGACGCCATCACGAGCAGTATGATGAGAATCATGGCTATATATGAAGAATTAAACTGAACAGAGTGAACCCCTCGAGAAATATCTGTGCCAGATCGAGTCCTGTTCCATCTGGCTCAATAGTGATCTCCATCCCTTCAGGGGCAGGGGCTAGCTGCTTCACTCTGCCACCGGCTAAGAAACGTAGTTCTAGGACGTAATGAGTCATTTGTGGGCTAGTGAGTCCGACTCGCTGAAGCAGTTTAACAGCACCATTGACTTTGGAGACATGTGACACACCATCTACCCATAGGGTGCCCTCCTGGAGGTTAACAGCTTCTTCTGGTCCATCGACTGGACGATGCAGCAGCAGCTTTGCAACTGTAACCCCGATCCGGTGACCCACCCTCACCTATGTAGGTGAGGAAGGATGATCCCCGATTGTAGAGCTTTCGAATTGTCCCATCCTTTTTCACAACAGTGGAGAGGGGAGCAACCTCGATGTGAATGACTGCGGGAGGCCTATATAGGGGCAGCCATGTTTGCCAGTCACCCCAAGGTCCAGCGCGGTACCACACTTCATTCGTCTCAAATATCAACTGCAGGGTTTTTGCCAGGGTCAATAGCAGGCTATCATGGGCCATCGGCCGTGTACCGCTCAAATAGGGTTTGACCAGATGAAAGCTGAGGTCATTATTTAGTGTGTTGATGTCTGCCACCTCTATATCCGAGAGCTCAATCAATGGCTCGAGGATGCACTTCCTCTTTGAGAAATCGTACAGAAACATGATCTTGTGGCCATCTGTGTTGCGACCCAGGCGCTCCTTCATCTCATCCTTGAGGTCTGTGAGCAGCTCCACCCCATCACCACCAATGGGGTGAAGGGAGAATGCCTTTGAGCTTGCTTCGTACTGTAGGGCGAATGACTTGCCATTGCTCACTTCCACCTTGGCAGCATCAACTGCGTACACATCTGCCAGGTCAGCAAGACCAGTCGAGTGAGCAAATATAGGTTCCATAGCATGCTATAGAAGGGGTTTAAACGAGACATATAACCATGCCGGTGGTCAGACTGCTGCTCTCCGGTGGTGAGAACATAATCTCACCCTCTCTAGAGGGGAGACGGGTGGTACAGTACCATGTAGAATGGGTCCTCTTCGAGGTGCCCCAGCAGGGCACAACATACATACATGCCGATGTGCTACATCAACTACCGGTCAGTGCCCACAGCAGCTCACTAGTAGAAGTCGGCCGGGACGTGATAGAGTATCTCCCAGGTGCCAACAGTAACCTATGGAAAGCTATCAGTCCTAGCCTGTTCACACCTGTAAATTACCTGTTTGACAGCCCCTCCATTAACATATATTCCAGCACAGATGGGATATCGGACGCCCATTTAGAGTTTACCAGCATTATCTGCCCTTGGCCGAGATGATGAAGAAAGAGGCTTGCCCCTTCATGACCCCTGCACACATAAAGGCCTTAAACGAACAGAGGCTCGCACTGCAACAAGAAGGAGAGCGACTACAGCGGGAGAACTGGTATCAACAGAACGCGAACCTTTAAAGGAGGCAAAGGAACAGTGAAAATTTCTGATACTGGCAGGCCCTCCTGGAGGAGAGTAAGTGGGACGCAGGAGTCTTGACAGATGACGATGAGCTAGATGTCTTCACAGAGGATGAGCCAGGTGTCTTCTCAGACGAGAATGAGCCAGATGTCATACAGTGGAAAGAGGAGATGGCACAGAAGTGTAAGACCAAGAAAGCCATCCAGCGGCGGACCTACTATCTTGGTGATAAGGTGAAGTTCCAGATATCATGTCTCAGAAAGCTACTGGCACCCGACATAGTGCTGGATGACCTCTGTCTAAGAGACGTCTGTCTCGAAACCAGCAAGCTGGCACAGTTCGCCAAGCTCTCCAAAATGTACCCTTCTAGGACTCATGAGCAGATTCTGATGCAGGTTTAATCCCCAGGTATACTATGGCAAAGTCAGAGTGGCAGAAGCAACCAGAAATATACCCCTCCCTGACTGCTGACGAGGGGGGTACAATACACGGCTGCCGACTCCAGCAGATAGATACCATCAGACAGAATCTCGTCCATGAGGCAGAAAAGTACAGCAGAATGCGCAGGCGATATAAGACTACAACGTCCTCGCGCGTACAACCACTGCTGCGGATGTAATCGGAGCCAGTGCTGGGGTGGCAGCTGTGGCCACTCTCGCTACAGTGGTGGGGGCCATCGTCGCCATCCCGCTGGGTGGCGTGACACCAGCCACCACTGTCTTGGCAACAGGCTTGGGGTGGGGCAGCAGCAGATCACAAGGAGGCTGGAGAAGCATGCTAAGTATGTGGCACTGGCACAGAGTATGCTATGGACTGTCGACGAGTCTGTTAGCAAAGCTCTCAAGGAGGGCCAGGTCACCGATGAAGAGTAGCACCATATATTGAAGGGCCAAGCCATGTACCACACAGAGAAACCTAAAGTGCGACAGCAATACCTCAAAGGCTCCAGCGGGCGGGTTGATATGGAGGAGTTAAAAAACGAGATGTTACTGCGAGGTCGCCTCTCTGGTCTCTGGAGTTGAGATGACTACAAATAATGTGCTGCCTGTATGGTAGCTTTAAGAACACCAGTATAGATGGCCTTCCCACTGAACCTCATTACAGTCATCCAGATCCAACCGCCCCTCCTGGGTACACCCTTGACTGGCCTGAGAGGTCTACTGGATGATATACCAGAGCTAACACTGTTACAGTGGTCATCACAGTGGATGGACGGTCCCGAACCAGCTTCTCCGTCAACCCACGACCACTGACCAACCGCCCCATCACCATCAAGGATGCGAAGTAAGCTCATACTTGGATGGCTGCTCCAAGCCTCTCATACTGGAATCAGCAGCTGAACTTTGCCGTGTGGTGTGCCACAGCAGGATGTGGAGTAAGTTCCACCCTGCTTCACTCTGGTACTCCTGAAGTCGTGCTCATCGCCAGCTGTCTCAGATTCCACGTGTACTTCATGGTGCGATGAAACCTCCATGAGCTGGGTGCCAGCCTCCCTGATACAAACGCCTTCGACCCACAGCTCAACAGTCATAGCGTCTTAGCGGCCAGCAGACTACAGAGAGAGTTCAGGGCTCACCCAGACTATCGGTGGCATGGTGGTGACAACAGCTGTCTAGGGGGTATGTACAGTGAGCCGAGACGTGACTACTCATGATTCCCCTATCGAACCCCCCCCCCCTCCAACCCTGACGAGTAGGCCATCGGACAACAGCGACATTCTCATTCAATCCAGACTCCGCCCCTGGAGCACCGGTGCAAAATATGCACATGACTGGCTTGCGGCAGGACTATCCAGATGTGTGGAAGTACTTTGTCCCACACACCACCTCAGGCCTCACACCAGCAGGGATCGTTCGAATCAACCAGTCCCAGGAACCACTGCACTCCTGCCTCCTTATGGCACAGACCCAGCTGCGGCATTCCATAGATGGTGTCAGCGGAGCAGAGGTCCAGGCCATGTTCATCAGTCTCATTGAGGATATGATCATCGTGGCAGACCACAGTAGTCTTATTGCTAAGTTCCAGCAGGGGTTGCAGAAGGCCAGTCGCAAACTTGACTTTGCTATTTCGCCACACCTACGGTTGATTTCGAGCAACATGATCGTGAACATCGAGGACCTCCAAGTCAGGGGCTATAACAACATGATAGTCGAGGGGAGTTCCCACGGTGTCCACTTCGGCTTCAACACTGCCATCAATGCACCTATGCGTAGTACGAGCCATACAGTCGTTCCGACCCTGACACTGCAGCCAGTCGACACAGCAGCTCCAGGCACCCAGACACCGCAGCCAGTCGACACGACACCACTTCCCGTGGTAGCTCTATGTGTGGTGTCAGGCCTAGCTATGGTGGCGCTCGGAATCAGCCTACTCCACCACTAGCAAATCAGCCATAAGACTATCCTGACTCTCTACAGTAGCAGTGGGGACCACGGTGAGACACTGACCCAGCTTGGCATACCCTACAGCCCCTATACCCGCTGCCAACATGCACATTCAAGGGATGGATGGTTTGGCAGCGCATCCTTTTTCCAGCTTGTAGTATCGCAGAGACTTGTTCAGCTCCGAGTCCGGTGAGGCCATGGCGGTCTGCAACTGCTGGAACACATCTGACAGATACTCCCGATCTTTGTAGAAACCTTCAGCTCGCAGGAGCTGCTCGACGATACTCTCGCCCATGATAAGCTATTCGAGGAAGCAGATCTGTCCCTTGCCAAATCCCAGATAGAGCTTCACAGCTGTCAACTCCTCTGTCAGCTCAGCACCGGAGAGCTGAGCGAGCTCATCTGGTGTCTTCTTGTAGTCTTCAACTCCCTCCGGAAGACATCATAGTACTTCTCTCATAGAGTGAGCCCGGACATGTTTAAGATGTCTCAATAGAGAGATGAATATTCCTGAGTACCAACCCGGCCACCTGGCAGACGCAGACTGGGAAGATCTTATTAGCTCTCTCGACAGGGGATGCAGACATTTAACCGCGTTGTATACACAGTGTTTAAACAATGATGTCAATGGTACAGATCGTGAAGCAACTGCCCGAGAGCCAAGCGAGTCTTGAGAAGGTGGAGAACCTGCTGTGAACCAAGACACAGAAGTTACTGACCAAAGCAAAACCTCTGGCAGTCCATGTCGCCAGTAACGTGGCGGCGAATGTGGCCGTGGTGAAGATGACAGGGGGGAAGTGAGGTTCTTCCTGCCACCACTGCGGCTGTCCTTGCTACAGTGGTGAGTGGGGTGGCTGGGCACTGTCTCGGAATAACTCACCCCATCCCAAAGATCGCCCTCAGTGGTGCCGCCTACACTGCTGCCGCCAAGATCATGGGTGAACGTGTTACACTAATGGAGGCCGCGGTTCTAGGGCTAGCAACGAGTGCAATGGCTGAGATCATCGTCGCCTATGTTTAACCCCTCTGAATAGTGAGAGATGGATCACGAGACCCCTGCATCATATAAGGCATGGCATGCCGGATGGTGGTGTGTAGCCCATAGTCGAGCATGCGGACTGAGGATCACCAATGCCCGGGAATGGTGGACCGCCCACAAGGCGTGCCCCTGCTGAGAGGGCCAGTACCCTGAGCACTGCTACCTATTCCCTTGGCCGACTGCGTAGTCCTCCTATGCCCAACTATTTCACTGGGGTATGACTAGTAGGGTTAAGCCGTCTGTATATGACTATGACTCACAGACCTAGAAAGCAAAGGGCTAGGCGATCTTGCTCACTTGGGCGAGGCACTCCTCGGTTCAGAGGACACTGTTGCCCCTATCTCCATCCTAGACTTCGATGAAAAGGGAGACCCACGGGAGATCCGAGGTACCATCCCAGCCCGAGAGCTCATCGGGAACACTGATAAGGTAGGACAATCAGCCATTAACAAGGCCAAGACTGTATACAAGGGGATGGGCATCAAGGAGAGGGCGACGATGCGAGGTATGTTCGGAGTCGATGAGGCTGGAGCCATCACGGTTATGGCTGAGTCCTATGCACAGGACCTGGTTACGGATATCCTGAGACCATGGAGCACATTCATCCAGGATGGACGAAAGCTCAAGATAGGCACCCTCAGCCTGAGCAGTGTCACTGTCGACGGCCAAACAGGAGCAGGTGCTATCGACAGCCTCCGGCTACCAGAGGTGAAGAAGACAGCGTTCTTTAATTTGGAGCCTAAGTAAGACCACAGCATAGTCATGGCTCCCTGTATATCATACAGATACTGGATGTACTAGACACTGTGGGTGCTGACACAGGGGCTCTACACTATCTTCTCAGCTGCTGCTGGGATTTCATGCTTGCCGCCTCCATCGCATCCTTCATATCCATCGGAGGTGCAGGATGATCCTACAGCTACCAGAGGTGAAGGGGGTCAGGGCTCTTGAATTTGCCGTTTAAGACCACAGGATAGGCATGGCTCCCCATGCATGTATGATACAGATACTGGATGTACTAGACACTGTGGGTGCTGACACCGCCCCTCTACGCTATCTTCTCAGCTGCTGCTGGGATTTCATGCTTGACGCCTCCATCACATCCTTCGTATCCGCTGGAGGTGTAGGATTCCCCGCTCTGCAGGCGAAAGAGCTGGTGCAGGAAGTACTGCCATTTAGTCTCCCAGCTATAGACGAGGCCACCGCCGACCAAGTGCTAACCATCCTCCGCACGCATGTCTGTACCATTCGACAGTAGGCCGGCTGATGCTGGCCAGGTGGTGTTGATCACTGCCCCATCAGGACACGGGAAAAACATCTTGCTGCGGGCTCTCCTGGCCAAACATCTACACTCTCAATACATCCTTCTGGTGTCTGACTCCGCCGCTGAGTCGGTTGACAGTAATGATCAATGGTACAATGGCCCAATCACCAAGATGCAGAACCTGCAAGCGCTGATGGAGAAGCTGACTGACAGAACGACTTATTCTAGTTATCGATGGCCCTGCAATGGACCAGCAGACAGTCACCTACCTCAGCAACATCACCAGGCGCATCTGGCACACAAAGATAACTGTCTTCATCCTCTTTCAGAAGTACACCCGCGAGATCTCACCAGACATCCGCCACAATGCCCAGTTGCTATACTTCAGCTCCAAGTGTGGACGTGCACTGCTCAAGACCATATATGACAGACTAACCCTCAAGGAGACCAAAGGGGACTTTATCGCAGGTGTACAGAGGGCAGCTGAGCTGTACCGCTTCATCTTCAGCAACAAGGAGACAGGTGAGCTGTCACACTTCAAGCCATCTCTGGAAAAGGCACAGACCTTCACCTACAAGCTGAATCCAGCCAGGAAACTAGCCTGCTCTACACGTCATCGCTGACAGACTGTCGCTGCCGCAACTTTTTTCATTCATCAGAAGGCTGCGTGGTCTCCGTTACTTCGTCCGCGGTCTCTGCTACTTCGTCAGATGCTTGAGAAACTCCGTCAGAAGCTTGAGGAACTTCGTCAGAGCCTGTCGCTTAAACTCTACCCACTGAGGGTCATTGTCTAGGGCTCTCTTCTGGAACTTCTCATGGAAGATCCACTTTGTCCATGCACGACGAGCACCTGACTTGAGAGCGGATTTGATGAGGTAGTCCTGGTAGTTATCTGGGAATTTCAGAAATGCTGCCAGATCACTGGCCAATCTCATGCGCCTTCTTTCGTTGAAGATGTGCTCAACAGCCTCCTTGCGGCCAACAGTGAACCCCTCCTGAGTACCTTCTGCATGACTGGTGTCATGGTTCTCCGCTACAGCGGCACTGACCTCCTCCCTGAAGTAGTTATTTGCTCCAGACTGGAGGCTATCCAGCATCTGTCGCTCTTCCTGGCTATGGAGGCTAAATACAGCAGCCCACTTCCCGAACGTTATTAGATCTTTGGGGTCGACCGTCGCCTTTTGGAGAGCTAGAATAACAGGACTGTTGGTTTGGACCATATGAGGTAGGTTGAGTGTCCTGCCTTGGGTGCTGTCAAACTTCCGGTAGAGTATCTGAGTCAGGAGTTCTTTTGTACTACGAGCTGGCCCTCCTTCCTCTATGGCGGCCAGTATCTCCGCATTAGACGGAGGTGTGACCTTGGCTCGCTCGTGGATAATGTTGATGTCACGAAGCAGTCCTCAGACCCTGTCACAGTGGGACAGTGCACGCCGTGGCTGTTGTGCCGACTTGTCCTGCTGCCTATAGACAATCTGCTGGAGAACTTTACCAACATGGCAGCCGTTTAACCCCTCTATATACCCAGACCTTAAACATGCTGCAGTATGTGCAGCATGCAGATGGGGCCATTGAACCCATGACATCGCACTGCACTGATCCACGGAAGGACTGCCTGATGGTCATTCGATCCAGTATACACGATGAGAACCCGTTGTCCGCTGCTGGGAAGTACATTGACATTGCAATCTCGGCACAGATCCACGAGATCAAGAGCATAACACTCGAGTTCAAGCTTCAGAGCACAATAGAACAGACGGTAGAGCTCCCGCAGGGTCTGAACAGGTGGGAGATCGTGCAGAGCAACAGCACCGTGGACCACCTATGTGAACGATGAGTACCGAGTCCTAGGTCCGCTGGCTCGTGGCGCAACCTTCTATGCGAAGGGAAAGGGGTACTACGCTGTGGGGTGCAATGAGGGGTTCACGGAATTCGAACTACGGGCAGGTGTCGAGAAGCCAGTGGCAGTTCCACTCTTAACCCTCCTCAAGAACACACACGTGAATCCGGCTGCCATACAGGATAGGCTGTTCCTCCGGGTGTACACTGAGCAGCTCGCAGACGCGACGATGAATGCTCCAAGACTTCATGTCTGGCATGACGAGAATGACCAGGAGCTGAAGCAAACGGGTTCCAAACAGCGGATCGTGCATGTGGAGAGAGAACACCAGCAGTTCCTATCCACAGCTAACCAACGGGTAGAGCTTACATTGCATCGTGGTGCATCGGACTGTGTCGCTGTTGCGGTCCTGGTTCAGAAGGGAGGAGCCATCCAGCAGGTGGATAAGCTAGACGACTTCAAGCTTGTGCTTGCTGTGACCAATGATATTGGTGAGGTACATGACCTGGCTGATTGCCAACTGCCACCACTACTATAAGCTCTGCTGTCTTCTGACCTGTCGATGCTTCATAGTCGAGCGTTGGCTAATATATCTTTACAGCCTCGTAGTACACATCGAGACTCTCATCTGCCTCTTTGAGGCTCTGGTTGGCCTGAGCTCGGAGTTGTCGTCGGTGTGCTTCCCTCTGGTGCATATGCTCGAGGGCTTTGCTGTACTCAAATTTCTCCTTAGACAGCTTCTCCATCACCTGGTATTTGATGCTCACGCTCGACCTCTACCGCCTTCTTGTTGGCGAAGCTGAGTCCCCAGTTCGCTAAGGCAAACACGCCCGCATTCAAGATTGCGGATGCCATGCTATAGACTACAGTTTAAAGCTACTATATAACTGTCCCCCAGCGATGGATCCCCAGAGCGATGTATGAACCAGAGGCTTATGAAGATCCAGTCGAGGATATAGATGACGAGGACTATGAGGAGGACTATGATGAGGAGGGTGATGCAGATGACTATGATGTAGCGGAGACGGCGGGTGAGTATGATGATGTAGAACCTGAATCCTGCAAGCTAGTACACATAGTGAAAGGAATCTATCGCACTTACGTAAAAGGTTCTATCGGTCCGCTGGCAGCAGTTGGGGCTCTAATAGCTCTGTTTACAATGAAGGCTGGCGAAACGGTCCGCAAGATCGCCAACAATGCTCTCCATGGGGTGGAGAAGATTTCTGAAGCCATACCAGCCATCGCCTCAGGAGTAGGTACGTTCTTCGGAGTCTCAGGTCCTTGGCTACCGTACGTTGCCATAGCACTCGCGGCCATCTGGGCCGCCGAACATTTAAGCCGTACTATATAAGGATGGCATCTCTGTTTGACCTGGTCCAGTCCCTTAACTTCCGAGGGTTGTTCGATAAACTACTGTTCAGTGAGGATCCAGCAGAGATTAGACGCCAGTGTACGGTGGTGTTTGAGGAGGTCTTCAGTGATGGTCGAATGAATGACGGCCGTCTGTTCATCTGTTTAGAGTTCACCCAGGCGATGCGTGACAGGACGGGAGTGGACATCAGTGATGAAATCCGGGAGTTTATCAACCGTCTTTCTTGAGAAACTCTACTATCAGCCTGGGGGATATTACCGTGAGACGCCTCAACTACTCGAGGCTGCACGTCGCAAGGGCCACAACTTCACATTGGAGACAGTTAGCCAGTGGCTCAGCCACCAGGCGATGTGGCAGATATACAGACCTCGTCCATGGCACATCAGGAATGCCCATTTCGAGGAAACTGTCCCAAACAAAGTTCACCAGGCAGATGTTGTATTCCTTCTACACGACTTGGTTGGTCATAAGACCTATAAGTATGCCCTCACCATCGTCGATGTCACCAGCAGGTACAAGGTGGCCGTAGCTCTCACAGACAAGTCAGCTGGCCAGGTGGCCCAGGCATTCCAGGGTGTCTACAAGGCTGCGGAAAATCCCCTCCAGTGGCCGGAATTGTTGCAGGTGGATGAGGGTAAGGAGTTCAGAGGGGAGACTGCAGCCCTCTTGCGGAAACACGGTGTGGCAGTTAGGCGAGGCGAGGTAGGGGATCACCGTGCCCAGGCTATCGTTGAGTGGTGGAATCGGACACTGGCAGAGAGACTGTTCCCACACCAATACGCCCAGGAAATGGCCGCACCGAGTGAACGCTCTAGAGTATGGGTGAGAGGGCTGCCTGCTGTGGTGGAGAGATCCAATGCCGAGGTTACTAGGCTAATCGGGAAGAAGCCGGTAGAGGCTATCAGACACTCTTCTGGTCACGGTTCTAGAGGAGCGGGAGAGGAGTGCCTACCACCTGATGCTCTGGTTCGGTACCTGTATGAGCCTGGTGAGCTGGAAGGTGGTCGACGGCATGCAACAGATCCTAACTGGTCGATAGATGTTCACAGGCATGACAGGTATGTGGAGGCAGAGGGGCGGCCTACACTGTACTACCTGACACGCCAGCACGGAGTGTCTAGGCGAGCATTTGTCGCAGAAGAGATTCAGCTAGTCCCTGAAGACAAACAGCTACCACCCCTAGGGTGCTAACATGATACTCGATGGGCTTGGTATAGACCCCCATCTGGCAGCACATGGTGCTTATCATAGTAAGTGGAGAGTCCAAGTTTTTCCTGCGCATACATCACCATACCCTGGTTGTGCATGCGTAGACCTCGATTGGTGGCTCTGTCCACCCCACCATGGAGGGCGCTGTAGAACTTCTGCCAGGAGATGTCATTCTGCCGTTTAGATATTCCCTTGGTCGAGCATTTCACTTGCAAGTTTCTGCTGTTCCAGGGGTCTGTATTCTCCATGTAGTAGCACTTGGAGCAGAGAGCAATACCACGAGTGCCTTCGAACTCGAGCTTGAACAATCCCGGAGTGCGGTTAGACCATTTGTCGCATGCCAACCAGTCCCGTTTGCAGGCCTCATACTCCGTTCGCATCTCTGGGCGTATCACCTCATCGAGGTTGGAGCCTGCTATGGCGATATAGGCAGAATCGGTGTCCATCTGCAGGTACTCGAAGCTGTCACGAGCTACGTATCGGTCAAGGAAGTCATAGTAGAACTCCAGCATTCGCACCTTCGCCAGCTCGTATACTGCTATATCCACCTGGAAGGGGCGACGAATGGTGATTTTAGACTTACGGCTCTGCAATTCGTAGGAATCACCGATCTCCTCTAGATCCCCAAACCATGCGCTACATAAGGCTCTGTCTACTGCTCGTTCATCCTTATACCTCAATCAGCTTCCCATATGCACTGTTGCCGAGGAGTTTGAAGAGATCAGCCAACAAGGTTTTACTTTTGTCAACATCCCCGGTACAACGTGCCTCAGTAACAGAGTCTACAAACCATTCAAAAGGTTTCTGTGAGGTGTAGTCTATAGTGTGATAGATAGCAGTAATCTCTAACCCATGTGCAAGGTACCACTTGAGAGTTGGTGCATACAATACCCTCTTCTTACCAGAGAGTGCACCAACGAGCTTGCTAGTTGTAGACTTTTGTCAACCTGTTCTATCAAGGTATGCAAGCATCTCCGAAGGTATAGCCTCTTCTGGGATCTCACGATTATAGAAGATGGGAGACATCTCCTCGAACTTTGGCCATAACACTTTAGGTACCTCAATGTCGACCTCAGCAAACCCGAACCAACGATCCGCTAGCAGCTCCTGCTTAAAGCGTTCAATATCACTGCTTACATTCCCACCCCACCGTCGTACAGTTTCTTTACCAGAAGGCATTGCTTGGGTCATGGTTGACAAATACAGAGAATGTGCATCATAACCAAGGAGACGTTGACATACTCGCTTACCTTGGCGAATTCGGGTAACCCCAGCCTCGTGATATCTCATGAACACAATGCTCGGACCACCAACAACAGCACCCTTTAACATCTCGTAAGCTTCCTTGCCTGGAGAGTAAAGGCTAATATTCGGCTCATGTGCAGCAGTACCATGAAGTGAGTACTGAAGCGACACACTAGGAAGTGACACCGCATCCTTCAGAATGTCAATACCTCGTTCTGTGTAGAATTCTCGCATCTTCTCTAATGATGATCGGATAGTGTGCAGGTTTCCTGGTCAGATGCCAGTTACCCTCTTCAGTGGGCTCATAAACACGAATCCCTGTCTTTGCAAATAACTCTACCTTGTCCAGCTGGTTTAGGGACGTCTTTGGTACATCAGCCACATGCCTGTTCAGGCCATAGAACTGTTTAACAAGCTCTCGTGCAGATGTACTTCTATCAGCTCTTGCACCCTGCTGGACTGCTAGACATCTCCAGCGGCACATGTTATCTTTGTAGGTATCGAGTGCCACCATTCCCTTCCTCCATCGGAGCCAGACCAGGAGGGGGCCTGTCCCTAGCAGAGGCTGGTGGTCGATGACAACCTTTACCTCAACGTTGAATGATCTGACGAAGGTCCACGCTGTATTGGGCCGATCAATATTGTCTGGGTTGAGGCGGGCTTGCTCTCTGCCCTCCACCAAAGTCTAGGTCTCTCCTAGTGTATTCATCTAGGGACTTCCTGGACCATTCTTGTGGAAGAGCATTACCCTACCATCCTCGATGTGGCGGATTCGATAGGTGTGGGTATACCGAAGGTAGAAGGCATTCTGAACAGTCCACAGCTTCTCCATGATCCGACCTGTAATGTCTCCTTCTAGCCCTCTGAAGAATGCCCAGCATACTGTTCGCCGTCCTCTCTCCTCTGTCTCCCTCTCACCGAGACACTCGTTGAGAATCTGCTGACCTTCTCGCCTCATACTCCGGGCTAGGGTTTCAGATCTCGGTCCCCTCATTAATCGTCTTCTGATTCGGTGTAGAAGAGGTAGGCATTCTTGTGGATGGCTTGCCATCCGAGTTGCTACAGCTTTGGCCTGTAAGCTGACATCCGTCTCCTTATACAACTGACGACTCTCACGGAGCAGCTGTGCTTTCTTGTGAAGGTTCCATGGATCCTCAGAGGTGAGCGCCGGAAACCTCCCTGTCTGTTTTGCTCTGGAGCGTCGCTTTAGCCACTCCTCAGCATGGGTGGGGAGTTGCTTTTGCCACTCCTCGGCATTGGCGTGTGCAATCATCTGGAGCAGGTCGGCTTTGCCGGCCTTAGAATAACCTCTAAGACCGAATTGCTTTGCCATCACTCGAAGCTGTGTTACAGTAACCGTGATGCAAGGTCTATATTTAGATCTTAAACATTTCTGACTTACAGTAACCCTGATGCAAGGTCTATATATTAGATCTTAAACGTTTCTGACCATCTTCGAGGGTGTTACGGTAAGTGACGATCAGTACGTGTGGGTGGTGTATATCCCTGTGGATGCCAGTCTCTAAATGGGCGTTCAGACCCTATTATGTGTGGCGATCAGTACCTGTGGGTGGTGTATATCCCTGTGGATGCCTGTCTCTAAATGGGCCTTCAGACACTATTATGTGTGGCGATCAGTACCTGTGGGTGGTGTATATCCCTGTGGATGCCTGTCTCTAAATGGGCGTTCAGACCCTATTATGTGTGGCGATCAGTACCTGTGGGTGGTGTATATTCCTGTCTCTAAATGGGTGTTCAGACCCTATTATGTGTGGCGATCAGTACCTGTGGGTGGTGTATATCCCTGTGGATGCCTGTCTTTAAATGCGTGGCATGACGCGTTTAAGTTCTTCCATAACTAAACTTAACTTTCTCCTGGCACACACCTTCTTGTAGTTCATTCTGTTGGAATGGTGACGCCCCCCCCCCCCCCCCGCATACTTTACATAGTCCACAGTCTGTATAAATCCCTGCCCCGCATCCTCTGCACGGCTTCGGCTCAACAGCAGCCTTCTGGAACTGAGCATTGTGTCGCACAATATTCTCCAACACAGTTCCTTAAGCATCGAAAAGGCTTACCTCGCATAAGCCATTTGCATGTATTATAATGCATGTTTGATAGTCTATATCAAGATCTTAAACCTTGTGCTGATGGGTGTAGGGCCTGGGTATCTTGTATGTATTTGGGGTTCTCCCGGATAGTGGGGTCCACACGGGACTTTTATATTCTTGGCCATGGCCATTTGTCTAAATGGAAATCCATTTGTCTAAATGGAAATCCAGTTGAGGGAGGTGATCAGGGAGGTGGTATTTTTCTACCACCGGCTATACTACTTGATGATGATGATTATGGAGGTGATGGTGGTCAGAATGGTGATGATGGAGGTGGAGGTTGTCAGAATGATGATGAGCATGATGTTGCTGGTTGTCAGAATAATAATAATAATAATAATAATAATAATAATAATAATAATAATAATAATAATAATAATAATGCATCTACACGCTCAAAACAAGACTCATATACACCAAGTTTCTGTCTGCCACATAAAGGGTTACACATTGCTTATCTTAACATTTGTCACATACCAAAGGCTGATCAGCTAAAGTTGTTATTAATCAAGTCCTAGCAATAGTTAGAAATATTGGGGATAACAGAAATAGTGGGGCGGATATGTAACAAATTTGAGGTAAGATGTTCCATTCTGGCAGAAAGCATGACATTTGGCATATAGGTGGTTTAAGGTATGCTGAATATAAGTAGATGCGGTGCCACGTGATTCTACCAAGGGAACCCATTCAAAATGGCGGATTCAAAATGGCCGCCTTCCCAGCAGAAAATCTGCATTACTCAAGTTCTAGATGGAGTAGAGGGCTGGAATTGATGTAAAATTAGGGGTTTGATGGGTCAATCGTTATAATTCTACTCACTACAATACTCTAAATATGTAAATAGTAATCCTTCCATAGCGACCACCTGTGTTTGATGTCAAAAGACGGTGGCTCTTTAAGATGTGTTATCTAAAAGATCCATCTCTTGAGAACAAAAGCAATATAGCATCTAGAAATAGTTTAAATTACTTGATTTCTTAATATCGAACCAAGTAATGGTTGTTATAGATACGTTCAATTATCCTATTAGAGTATGCAAGGACATACATGATGCCATTATTTCTGTGAGGATGATAGCTGCATTGTTGGACGAGGTACCGTTAGTGAATCCTCTTTGCAATGGATTTTGGGCTACGCTGATATTGTGCTCAGATAATTGTAAGTAAGCTTTTTCTGCGATCTTACCAACTAAGCTGGTGATGGTTATTTTTCTGTATGAATTTGGGTCTTCCATAGGCTTATTCTTATAGATTGGTGAAACCCATCCAAATTTGAACGTAGCAGGAATTTTCTTTAGGCGAATGACTGAGTTGATGGCTTGTGTTAACATAGTAATTATGGCCGGACCACCGTTCTTAAGGTGTTCACTGGTGATATTCAGGTGGTCAGCTGCTTTTCCATTTTTCAAGCAAGAGACAATGCATTTTATAGTGTGTTCAGTAATGTTGACTGGTGGCATCTTGTCAGTCCTGTTGATGTCTTCGAGAAGTGGTCGAGCTGAACTTGAATCCTATAATGTGCATCAAAGTTGTGATCATCGACCAGTGTTGCAAGATCACTGACCTAACTGGCCCATCCATCGCGGATCTCTTCTGTAGAGTTAAGTACAGCATCATTAACAATTAGCTCAGTAGTAGCGACAAGGTGGTCTGCCTTACGTTGTTGTTTAATGAGTGAGAAGTATAGTTTCTTGTTGCTTTCGTCGGCAAGCATAATTCTTTCGTACTTTGCTTTTCTTAGTTCCGCTTCCTGTTGTTGCTGTGCCGATCTTAGTCGCTTTTTGGCCAATGTCATTGCTTGGAACATGCTGTTGGTTTTAAGAGTGGGTCTTCTAAGCTCTTTTCCATTTCCAATTGGCAATTTTGCTAACTCTACATAGGTCCTTGATGACAGGCGTCGATTTATGTCTCCGTTTTCTTTTACGCGTTCTGTGCACAGAGCATTCGCTTGCTGTTGCTGTTATGATGTTACATAAGCTATGAATTGCAAGGTCAAGGGCAGTAATGGATTGTATCTCATCAAGATTCAGGTTATCGAGCCGCTCAGTAAGAAGTTGCTGATACAGGATGACATCCACATGATCCCATTTGATCTTATGATTAAGCTGCTTAGGTGGTAAGGCTTTTTGCGATGTTCTAGTCGATGAACTGACAACTGTAATAAGAGCTGCTACAGGGTCATGTTGAGATGTGTTGATATCATCTCTTTCATAAGGTTATCATTTTGCAGAATAGTCTATCTGCGATCTGTTTTCTCCATTGGGGTGGAGTGTGTCTGTTTCAGCTCGGTCGGAGGATAGGTATAGGCCCGTTTCTGAAATGAATCTGTGAAGTAGTTTATCTCTGCTGTTTGGAGTACTTCTAGTAACTGAGGCATTGAAGTCTCCGCCGATGATTATGTTGCAGCTGGTGTGGTAGTTGTCGATAATTTCCACCATTTCTGCCCAGACAGTTTGATATTCTTCTTCAGCATTCTTGCTGCCTCTACAAGGCAGGTATGTACATATTACTATGAACGGGTGTGGCTTGCTGTCAGTTTTACTTGCAGTTATTCTGTTTCTGCCATCAGGGAGCTCTTCATACCCCTTGGGCGCTGTAATGGTGTGAATGGATCTAAGTCATTAATACATTTGATGTGACAATTAAAGTTATGTTCATTAAAGTATGAGTGCATTTCTGAACTTTCGAAGTTGTGTAGCCAGTGTTATTGGAGTAACAGGATGTCCCCTTGAAGTATTAGCGTGTCCAGATATGGTTTAGACAATCTGAAGTTTTCAATATTACACGAAACTATTCTAGCCGATTCGTTTTCTAGGTTTTTCAATTTAATATCGTGTAGGCTGGGTTATCTGATGAATTCTTGTCTGGTCCAACCATGAGATGAACCGACTTTGTTGTGGGGTAAGTTGAGTCGGGTAGATGAATGGTGTCAGTTGACTCATATTTGCGGCAGACACCCGAGGTTGATGGTATAGTATGGTCGAAGACCGCGGGTCAAGTGGGCGAGACCTCGCTGGTGAAACATGTATTACGTGGCCATGTTCTAAAAAATGGACCCTAATAGAAGTCTGATCATGTTTTCTGTGGCATATGGTGTGCGGTAGTTTAATCTGGTTGGTGGTACCATGTGGTTGTTGTCTGGTGGTATGTGACTTAAATCATCGTCACTGATATCGACCGATGGCGACTAAATCTACAGTGCTATTAAGTACTATTGTCATCGAGCTGATGGGATAGATGATTAACTATGTCTGTAGTAGTGCCAGCAGTGATAATTGTTGCAGGAGAATGGTTGTTTACTGCTATTACAGAAGGGTGATTTGAAATCTCCGCACTAGGAGCATTGGTAAATGATGTGTTAGTATTGGCTATGTTTATAATGGGAGTGGCTATGGCTGGTAGATGATTTGCTGTGCCAGTTGTAGATGATAGGTGACTGGCTATGCCCGCAACTGGGGCAGGGATAGCGGATAGGCGATGGCTTACATCTATTGCAGAAGTAATTCTGGCTGGCAAGTGGTTAGCTGCGTTTATACTGGAAGTAGCTGTAGCTATGGTCGACGACTGTATCTGGTGGGTGGATCCTGGAAGATGTGTACATAATTTATATTGTCTTGATCTGTCATTGGGTTTTCTGTTCCTCTTTGATGAGGAATACTTTTTCTGTGCAGTGTGGTTAGGATACTTGTTGTCAGAATCTTTATATCTGTTGTATTTGTCCTCTAGCAATTCTAACCCGACTTCCATTTTTAGGTTGTCCCTTTCTAAGTAGTGTATTCTTTGTTTGTTAGACCAGCTTTTTAAGTTCTCTGCGGGTTCGGTGGAATATTTAGGCTTTGTGCGATGTTCAGTTGGCTGCTGCATTGAGTCCGTGTAGCTAGACTCTTCGATCAGTAGCAGTTTCTTTTGAAGTATTCGCTTAGACTCATTTAGCTCATTAACATTGCTCTAAGTTCGCAAGGAAAGATTTGGCAGTCACAAGTTGTTTCTTTTGTTGTTGTAATTCAGCCTCAAGTTTCTGTATTTTCGTCTCACTGGCTTTGAGCAATCTGTTTTTTACTTTAATTTCTTCAAGGTGTGCGTTGGTGGCCACATCTTGAGTGGGAGTGTCAACATACATGGAGTCTGGTAGAAGTTGAGGGATTATATTTAGTAGATTTGATGGGGTGGCTAAATGCCTGGAGATCGCTTCAGTTGTAGATTCAGTTACTTGGTTGTTGAACTGTGTTACTGTTGGCTGAAGTATATCTGTTAATGAGGCTTGGTTGGGTGAATCATGTGTACTGATATTAGACGACGGTTTATTCTGGCGTTGCATAGCTCTTGATTGCACCAGAGGCGGAGTTGTGTTTGAAGTTTGGTGTGATGAGGTGATTACTTGACTAGAAGCTATTTCAGGTGCGGTCGAATTATGACAGCGGGGCCTGGATGTGCCATTCTGTCTGATCGCTTGAGTGGTAGGCTGAATTTTCGTTGCCTGTAGCACCTGTGTTAGTGCGGCATGGTTAGACGTGACTTGTATGATTGGACTATCTGAGGATGATCTGTCTTATCGTTGCCTAGCACTTAGCTGCTCCAGAGGTAGATTATTTGAGCTGCTCCATGGTTCTGAGTTAGAGCATTCATTTTCACATTATATATATACACCTGTGCAAAAGTTAAGCACCAGCAAAAACAATAGAACGTAGAAACATGATGGTACAACTAGGCTGCCATACTTTTTGTCCCCGCGTTAGCTGACATAATTCCAAGTACGAAATGCACATGCATGCATCACTTCATGCCGCTTGATGTCCGTGCGTGGCGGGAAACAGCACACGTGTTCAGTTATGCAAAAGTCCAGTTTGAGGTGTAGAACATTACATACAGATTTAGGCGACAAGATTAGGAATTTTGTGTTCATGACCGTGGTTTATTTGTACAGAGAGAATTAGCTCTTGATTGTGAACCGCTATGGCAAGACGAAGGTTAAGTGATCGTGTGAAATGGCAAATCATAGGCATGCATACCACTGGTATGTCATGCACAGAGATTGGCAGACAGCTGAACATTAACCATACTGTAATCAGTCGTTTGATTGCAAAACATGGGCAAACTAACGAGGTGAAGGACAGGCCTAGATCTGGAAGACCGAAGAAGACTACTGCCCGTGATGATCGAGCCCTAGTACGCCTTGTTAGGAGATCTCCATTCACCAACAGCAGAGTGCTCAGCCAGCAATGGGAAACGCGCAATAGAGTGTCAATGTCTACCGTCAAAAGGAGACTGTATGCTGCTGGCATGAAAGCTAGGAGACCTGTCAGACGTCCTCTCCTCACTGCACACCACAAAGAGGAGCGTCTGAGGTGGTGCAACGAAAGAAGACACTGGAACATGAGATCCTGGAGACGGGTACACTGGTCCGATGAAAGTCGGTTCCTGCTTCATGCCACAGATTGTCGAACTCGTGTATGGAGGTCCAGACGCACGGCGTACGACCAACGTAACATAATGGAAGAAGTTCCATTTGGTGGAGGTTCCGTTATGATATGGGGGTGCATCTCATTTGATTGTAAGCTGGATCTGTTGACTGTACCTGGAACACTAAATGGACAAAGATATCAAGATTCGATACTGGATAGAGTTGTGGTCCCTCATTTTGTAAATCATGCACCTGGAACCCACCCTATATTCATGGATGACAACGCCCGACCACATCGTGCTGGAGCTGTGCATGAATACCTCTGCCAGAATGCCATCGAAACCCTACCATGGCCAGCAAGGAGCCCTGACATGAACCCTATTGAGCATATCTGGGACATTCTGGGAAACATGGTGAGGAGGGATCCTCCTGTGCAGAACCTACAGGAATTAACAGACGCACTCCATCTTGAATGGCAACGGATACCACAATGGCGTATCAGTCGGTTGGTGACCAGCATGAGACGTCGTGTCCAGGCCGTCATCCAGGCACAAGGTGGATATACCCGGTATTAATAATGAGTCTCAAACTCGTGCACAGATGTTAAACTTCGTTTTCAGACACCATTAATGACAATCTAGCCACGTGCGTCAACTGTAGGGCAATAGGTGTCAGTTGTGTCAACGTAACCATATTCAGGCCTCGTTTTCAAGTTCAAACAAAAACATACAGTGTTTCCCCACCATCATAATCAGCATTCCTCTAGTTGCATTATTACCTCTTGCACTAAGATGGATGGGTACATAAATGTTTATGCTATTGCTTTCTTCATAGCACATGAATATACCCTCGCATGTGCGTAAAAATAGGGTGGTGCTTAACTTTTGCACAGGTGTATATATATGTAGAGCCAAAAAAGTTTAGCAACAGTGAAGTTTGGTTTGTCGTATTAAAACTGCGTCCATTTATAACCAAATTTGCAGCCATGTTTCGTCAATGTAATGTCTCGCTGATCATGAACAAATGCAAATCATTTCTTGCATTTCTCGGCCGCACGCTTACTGCATGTGAAAATGCATATTTCATGCACTGGCCCACATTGGCGGGTAGCGAAGGCAACAATTCACCATCTTGCAAAAGCAGATAATGAACGTAAACAGAAAACGCTTAAAAGTTTACCCTACTGAATATGGGCCGCCGCCCAGGGCTACCTGAAAATCAGTGCCATGAAGCAATGGGAAGACTCGCTGCTGGGCAGAGCGTTAGCGCTGTTGCTCGACATTTTAATGTTCACGCCTCAACCATTTCCCGTCTCCACCAACGTGAGCAGGAAACTGGACATGTTAATGACCGACCACGATCTGGCAGACCGAGAACAACACCACGAGAAGACCGCTACTTAGTGACGTCATCACGACGTCACAGGTTTGAGACTGCGCCGCGGCTGTCCGGTAATTTGCACACCGCTACCGGCACTACAGTGCATGCACAAACTGTGCGAAACAGACTCCATGATGCTGGACTGCATGCCCGTTGTCCACTTGTTGCTGTTCCTCTTACAGAGCGTCACATCGAGAATCGGTTTGCATTGGCAAGAACTCATCAGCGATGGCGTGCTCAACAATGGAGCCACATTTTCTTCAGTGATGAGTCGAGGTTTTGTGTGGATGTGGCGGATGGTAGGCAACGGGTTTGGCGACGATTAGGAGAATGGTATGATGCAGGCAACATCATTCGGCACGACAGATTCGGTGGCGGCAATGTGGGCTGGAATCGATGAAAATGGCAAAACAGATCTTTTTGTGATTCGCGGAAATTTAACGGTTCAACGTTACTGTGAAGAAGTTGTCGCCCCTGTTGTCATCCCTTTTATGCAGCATCATGCAGACTTTATGTTCCAGCAAGACAACGCCCGTCCTCATTCAGATAGGGTCGCCAGTGATTTCCTTGAGGCTAACAACGTTCCGGTGTTGGACTGTAGAGCGCGATCACCGGACCTGTCTCATATCGACATTCTTGGCCGTATGGTGCATGAGAACCATCCACATCTTCACAACATGCGGGAGCTGGAAGCTGCACTGATCCAGGAATAGGATGCGATTCCTCTTCATGACATCAGGTGCTTAATTCGAAACATGAGAAAACGATGTACGGCGGTGGTTAATGCGCGCGGTCACAACCGGTATTGACAGCTCAGTGTCATTATTTAAATTGGACCCTTCCGTTGAATGATGCCGTGGTAAAGACGCGATGCTAGCATTAAAGTAACAAGAGACTGTTGTTCAAATTGGAAAATGACCTATCAATTAAATAATATATTTGAATCAATTTATTGTTTTTGTTAAATAACATTTATACAGTAATATTCTCAGTGTTGCTAAACTGTCTGGTTCAGTATATATACAAGAGGTCAATGTCAGGCTCGCTAAGATTTTCGCAAGAGGAATGTTACCAGTTACAGCAAATAAAGCGCTCGACCACTTCTATCTCACAGGGTTTGGCACACCCTGGGCATAAGACTATTCTCTCTGGATCAGAGGTTTGCCTACCCAAAAATAGATTTGTCTGTAATTATGAGTTCTGAGGAACAATTGTCATTTGCTGTGATGAATGGTTAGCCTGCGTATGTTGATTTTATTTTGAAAATACTGCATAACCAAGACTTGCTCCATTTTGAAGCTTGATTAATTTTCTTGTATAGCATTCAGTAAATGTATTTTTTGTGTATTTTAAATTCCAATAAATAAATAGAATGAAAGAATGCATGGAAGAATGTGTGAATGAATGAATAATATATTGGATGGCAGGTGTGTTGAGTCAAAGTCGACAAACGGGTTCAGAACTAAGTCCAGTAACCGTCATCATCCTGAAAGGCCAGTAATACAGATTCAGATAGGGATATTAGTGTATGAAATAATTATAACAATTGGCTGGTTATTTGGCAACAACTAAGTTGCAAATCATTGCTACCTGTACATGGACAGCAATGAATTCTAGCATAAATCTCAGCCTTTAAACCCTTAAAAGTGGTTCTATTTCCAAATAATTGTACCAGTAGGCTTTGGGATATTTTGAAGCTGTTTAACTGGGAGGTGTTGCGGTGTCAGGCAGCAATGGCATGCAGTCAGATTATTTTCAAAATATTGCACAGAATACTTTCCACATAATCAGAATTTGTGGCAGTATGGCTGAAAAGGGTTAAAAAATTAAAACTTAGCATGTCTTTCAGAATGGTGTTGCTGCAACAACACTGTTTCCAAAACATATCAGCTATTTTTAGAATGAAAATCATTCTATGGCTCACTAATGAAACCCACCCACCCCAACCCCTATATTTTTGGTATAGAATCAACAGTCTAGCAGGTGTTTCAGAATGAGGTTGCTAAAAACTGTTGCTTCTTAGAACAGCCCGGTTTTCACTGTTTTCAAGACAAATGACAAAAATATTGTATAATACGAATGCAGAATTAAGCTTTTAGTTTGTTTCGGTATAGGTTTCTAAAGAAAATATTTGCGCTTGTGTAATTTGATTTTAGTCCAATATCAAACTGAATGCTGTCTTTAATTTTTAAATGTACTACTGTTGTGGCTACTAAGGCTACTTCTGATACTGTTGCTATGGCTATTACCGTTGCTACTAATACTACTACTACTACTACTACTACTACTACTACTACTCCTGATACTACTACTACTACTACTACTACTACTACTACTACTCCTGATGCTACTACTACAACTACTACTCCTGATGCTACTACTACTACTACTACTCCTGATGCTACTGCTGCTGATACTGTTGCTATGGCTATTACCTTTGCTACTACTACTACTACTACTGATGCTACTGCTTCTGATACTGCTGCTGCTGCTGCTACTACTACTACTACTACTACTACTACTACTACTACTACTACTACTACTACTACTACTACTACTACTACTACTACTACTACTCCTGATGCTACTGCTTCTGATACTGCTGCTGCTGCTGCTACTACTACTACTACTACAACTACTCCTGATGCTACTGCTTCTGATACTGCTGCTGCTGCTGCTGCTACTACTACTACTACTACTACTACTACTACTACTACTACTACTACTACTACTACTACTACTACTACTACTACTCCTGATGCTACTGCTTCTGATACTGTTGCTATGGCTATTACCTTTGCTACTACTACTACTACTACTACTACTACTACTACTACTACTACTACTACTACTACTACTACTACTGATATGCATGCTTCGGATACTGTTGCTACTGCTGTCACTGTTGCTACTACTACTACTTTTTTTCTTCTTTTTTTTTTATTGATAACACGATCAATGGATCGTGCGGAAAACCTTTCATATCCAAAAATATACAAAAGACTGACGTACAAATCATACAACATACAAGCATACAAACAGTAAATAAACGGCAAGTGAAAAGGAAAAACCTTTCAAAAATTCATCTGTCTTTCAGTATAATAAAATACTTCAAAATCCCTGCTCAATAAATATACATATTTAACTCTTTGAACTTCAAGGGACAAACACGAAAGAAATCATTTTTATTTTAATAAATATAAATATTCTGTTGAATATTTTGAAACACAACTAACTGGGAGTCGTTCCTGTATATGGCAGCAACGGGTTCCAGTCCAAACAATTTCAAAACATCCAACAGCTTACACGTACGATTGTCCGGAACGTGATATTCGTGGAAGTCTGGGTTCAAAGGATTAAATGTTAATTAACATTAAAAATCTAATTACATATTTATCAGTCTTTTCATCCTAATAGTATTTTTGAAATATCTGTTCTGTCACAGCAAGTATATACTAATAAAATAAATGCCATACGTTTTTTATTTTGATCAAATTAAACATCTAGTATGCTCTATTCTGAATAGGCCCGGGTAATCTTTTATATAGCCAACAAAGCGCGAGCATTTAAACGCAAGCGCAATAGTAATATCTCCGCGGCATTTAAATATTTCTCTTTACCTTTTGAGAGATTCTAAAATTATCCGGGATTGTACATTGTTAAACAATGACAAAACTCGCTGCTATTTTATAACGATCTTAGCTACAATGATAAGGCGGTTCCAAAATATAATAATGGATCGTTTGTAATTCATAAACATAGGATGATTTTAGGCCAGAATTTTACAGTGCATTTCGCTCTGTCCAAAACAAATAACAGACGACTGATAATTTTAAAACCGAATGACTGGAAGCGGCAGTTACATCAGGCTGGAACAGCCTCCATTCAAACGATTTCCTACCAAATGGTAAATCTACATTAAAAATGTATTCTTAAAAATATACTTCCATAATCAACATTAAATTATACACAAATTGACAAGGATGTAATATGTGTTAAAATATTTACGTATTCGGCACATTAAATGAAAGGTTAAATAATCATGGCGGTGTTTTGATGGACAGATTGTCATTTTCAAATGATATTAATCTACCTCTGCACCATATTCTTTTAAACGTTTTTCGATTTTGTTTTTTAATATACTTATGGCACTTAACTATTCAAGTCGGTTGACAGCTCAGCAGAAGTTGGCGATTCAGTCCATCAATTCGATGGCTGAATCATCAAAATCTGTGACTGTCATTCCTGCACTTAGACTCTCCGAATTTAATGTTGTTAAGGATAACATTCATTGGACTGAGAAGACAGCTAACTCGATGTATTCTGCCTGGCTTAAATTCCTAAATTTAAACTAGACAAGGGCCAGGGTAACATCCGCCCGGAAACAGGACTGGGAAGTAATATTGTCAATCTAACTGGCTCCCCATTAGGTGAAGCAGAGCAGTCACTGCTCAATTTTGGTCTTACATTTGTCCCAACACCAAAACCTAAAACAGGTTTGGATGCTCTTTTAGATAATGGCTGTATGGAAACATCTGAATTTAGTCACCGTATTAAGTTAGCAGACTTCTTTCGTAACTCTAATAGTAACATTCCACCATTCATTGAAAAAACTGGCTGGGCACCAAACGTAAAAATCCTGGACCCAGCGATCGGTGAAAGCATAGAACTCTTTTCAGAACGTGTTAAAAATTCTACATTCCCTAATGATCAACCAAATTTACCCTATGAGGAACGCCAGGCCTTAATTGAATTGTCTAAAAACAGCGAAATTGTCATCAAACCTGCAGATAAAGGGTCGGCGACTGTAATAATGCTTAAAGATAACTATAAACGTGAAGCACAACGACAACTTAGTAACCCAAAGCATTACCAGAAACTAAGCAAACCACTTTGGCAAAATAATTGCAGCAAATTTAATGAGATTCTTCAAAAATTGCTCGATAGCAAGAAGATCACCGAAAAGCAACATAAGTATCTCTTTGCTAAACTTGAGTCAAAACCACGGACTTTCTATCTTTTGCCAAAAATTCATAAACCCATAGATTCGTGGTTGGACCCAATGTCACCGCCCGGGCGACCTATAATCTCTGATTGTGGCTCAGAATCCTACAGAATCAGTGAATACATCGATTACCATCTACAGCCAATAGCAAATAGACACCCCAGCTTCTTGAAAAACACAGAAGACTTCTTATCACAGGTCTCTGAGACCTGGATACCTCCAAATTCATTCTTGGTCACGCTTGACATCGATGCTATGTATACAAACATTGACATCGAGAAGGGTATAAATTCTATCCGTAGAGCATTCGTGAACTACCCAGACACCAACAGGCCAGACAGAGAAGTAATAGCTCTATTAGAGCTGAGTCTGAAAGGCAATGATTTTGAATTCGATGGCGAAATTTACCAACAAATTTGCGGCTGCGCGATGGGCAAGCGCTTTAGCCCATGTTTTGCCAATATTTACGTAGCAGAGTGGGAGGAGGAAGCGTTAGAAAAGTGTCCAAAACATCCCCTCATTTATCGCAGGTACCTTGATGACATTTTCATGATTTGGCAACACACAAAGGCAGAGTTTGATGAATTTTTCGAAATTCTGAACAATCACGATCCGAATATCAAATTAAAAGCAACCATTGACGAGATGTCCGTAGATTTCCTGGATGTAACTGTATATAAAGCTCTAAAGTATGAAACAACTGGCTACTTAGACTACAAAGTGTATTTCAAACCAACCGATTCGCATCAGCTATTGCACAAAAAATCTTTCCATCCACCACATACTTTTAAAGGAATAGTTAAATCACAAATAATCCGTTTTCACAGGAATTCGAGTGATAGGAAAAACTTTGAAGAAGCGTGCTCTACCCTATTCAAAGCCCTCAAACCACGAGGTTACTCCTCACGATTCTTGCGCAAAATCAAATCTGAAACATTAGACGACTTGGAATCCATTCCAGATAATGCCTCAAATCGTCGGCCTACCAAAATTTCTCACAATCGTCCTATTATAGGTGTAGGCGAATCTCGCAAATGCGGAAAGAAAAGGTGCAAGTTAGATGAATTTCTCCCAAACCAGAATACTTTCACGAGCTTTCAGAACAAAAGAAAGTTCCAACTTCAGTCTAATCTAGATTGTGACTCTGAAAATGTTATTTATCTAATTTCATGCAAATTGTGCCAAAAACAGTATGTCGGCGAAACCAAATGTCCATTAAGATGGCGGGCAACTCGACACCTCTCAGATATTAGGCTAGAGGAAGACACACATGTTTCCGAACATTTTAATCTTCCTGACCATTTAGTCCTTCGTGACTTTGAAATTATGCCGATTGAACAGCCACCCCTTTCAGATACGGCAGAAGAAACTGATAAACAAAGAAAACTTCGAGAATCGTTTTGGATTAAAGAACTCGAAACACAGTGGCCAAGGGGAATAAACTCGGACCCAGGCTTATCTGATCAACGTGACAAAATTCCATTCATTCTGACCTATAATCGGAAAAACGTTGAAATTTCCAAAATTTTGAAAGATGAGTATCAAAACCTACAGGAGAAACTGAAACAACCCTTTAACAAGCGACCAGTAATTGCGTTCAAGAAAAATCCGAATCTACGTGACATCTTGGTAAAAGCAAAACTCAAATAGCTATCCATAATATCCATCTCAATCATTCAACATTAACCCTTGCTGATGGTCAGCCAAAAACGGTCAATTTAGTGATCTTGGGCAATGTCCATTTGCCGGCGGGGATTGGAGTATTTTTGAGAATTTACCACTGTAATGACTGGCTCGGGAACCGAGACAGTCGTTCCAGTGGTATATTCTCGGGAATGACCTTGTCTGTGCCTGAAAATGTACATTAAATAAGTAAGCGCATATTTGGATTTTACTGAACAAATTTAACCAGTAAAGGGTTAACATTAATGCCATATGGCTTTCCTCAAACAAAATGACAAATCTCAGGCAGTAAGATAAACCAAAATATCTTAAATTTTTGAATTTTTTCAATTATTGAAGATTCTGAGCCAGTGCGTTGACAATATTGACTACTACTACTACTACTACTACTACTACAACTACTCCTGATGCTACTGCTTCTGATACTGCTGCTACTACTACTACTACTACTACTACTACAACTACTCCTGATGCTACTGCTTCTGATACTGCTGCTGCTGCTGCTGCTACTACTACTACTACTACTACAACTACTCCTGATGCTACTGCTTCTGATACTGCTGCTGCTGCTGCTGCTACTACTACTACTACTACTCCTGATGCTACTGCTTCTGATACTGTTGCTATGGCTATTACCTTTGCTGCTACTACTACTACTACTACTACTACTACTACTACTACTACTACTACTGATATGCATGCTTCGGATACTGTTGCTACTGCTGTCACTGTTGCTACTACTACTACTTTTTTTCATTGATAACACGATCAATGGATCGTGCGGAAAACCTTTCATATCCAAAAATATACAAAAGACTGACGTACAAATCATACAACATACAAGCATACAAACAGTAAATAAACGGCAAGTGAAAAGGAAAAACCTTTCAAAAATTCATCTGTCTTTCAGTATAATAAAATACTTCAAAATCCCTGCTCAATAAATATACATATTTAACTCTTTGAACTTCAAGGGACAAACACGAAAGAAATAATTTTTATTTTAATAAATATAAATATTCTGTTGAATATTTTGAAACACAACTAACTGGGAGTCGTTCCTGTATATGGCAGCAACGGGTTCCAGTCCAAACAATTTCAAAACATCCAACAGCTTACACGTACGATTGTCCGGAACGTGATATTCGTGGAAGTCTGGGTTCAAAGGATTAAATGTTAATTAACATTAAAAATCTAATTACATATTTATCAGTCTTTTCATCCTAATAGTATTTTTGAAATATCTGTTCTGTCACAGCAAGTATATACTAATAAAATAAATGCCATACGTTTTTTATTTTGATCAAATTAAACATCTAGTATGCTCTATTCTGAATAGGCCCGGGTAATCTTTTATATAGCCAACAAAGCGCGAGCATTTAAACGCAAGCGCAATAGTAATATCTCCGCGGCATTTAAATATTTCTCTTTACCTTTTGAGAGATTCTAAAATTATCCGGGATTGTACATTGTTAAACAATGACAAAACTCGCTGCTATTTTATAACGATCTTAGCTACAATGATAAGGCGGTTCCAAAATATAATAATGGATCGTTTGTAATTCATAAACATAGGATGATTTTAGGCCAGAATTTTACAGTGCATTTCGCTCTGTCCAAAACAAATAACAGACGACTGATAATTTTAAAACCGAATGACTGGAAGCGGCAGTTACATCAGGCTGGAACAGCCTCCATTCAAACGATTTCCTACCAAATGGTAAATCTACATTAAAAATGTATTCTTAAAAATATACTTCCATAATCAACATTAAATTATACACAAATTGACAAGGATGTAATATGTGTTAAAATATTTACGTATTCGGCACATTAAATGAAAGGTTAAATAATCATGGCGGTGTTTTGATGGACAGATTGTCATTTTCAAATGATATTAATCTACCTCTGCACCATATTCTTTTAAACGTTTTTCGATTTTGTTTTTTAATATACTTATGGCACTTAACTATTCAAGTCGGTTGACAGCTCAGCAGAAGTTGGCGATTCAGTCCATCAATTCGATGGCTGAATCATCAAAATCTGTGACTGTCATTCCTGCACTTAGACTCTCCGAATTTAATGTTGTTAAGGATAACATTCATTGGACTGAGAAGACAGCTAACTCGATGTATTCTGCCTGGCTTAAATTCCTAAATTTAAACTAGACAAGGGCCAGGGTAACATCCGCCCGGAAACAGGACTGGGAAGTAATATTGTCAATCTAACTGGCTCCCCATTAGGTGAAGCAGAGCAGTCACTGCTCAATTTTGGTCTTACATTTGTCCCAACACCAAAACCTAAAACAGGTTTGGATGCTCTTTTAGATAATGGCTGTATGGAAACATCTGAATTTAGTCACCGTATTAAGTTAGCAGACTTCTTTCGTAACTCTAATAGTAACATTCCACCATTCATTGAAAAAACTGGCTGGGCACCAAACGTAAAAATCCTGGACCCAGCGATCGGTGAAAGCATAGAACTCTTTTCAGAACGTGTTAAAAATTCTACATTCCCTAATGATCAACCAAATTTCCCCTATGAGGAACGCCAGGCCTTAATTGAATTGTCTAAAAACAGCGAAATTGTCATCAAACCTGCAGATAAAGGGTCGGCGACTGTAATAATGCTTAAAGATAACTATAAACGTGAAGCACAACGACAACTTAGTAACCCAAAGCATTACCAGAAACTAAGCAAACCACTTTGGCAAAATAATTGCAGCAAATTTAATGAGATTCTTCAAAAATTGCTCGATAGCAAGAAGATCACCGAAAAGCAACATAAGTATCTCTTTGCTAAACTTGAGTCAAAACCACGGACTTTCTATCTTTTGCCAAAAATTCATAAACCCATAGATTCGTGGTTGGACCCAATGTCACCGCCCGGGCGACCTATAATCTCTGATTGTGGCTCAGAATCCTACAGAATCAGTGAATACATCGATTACCATCTACAGCCAATAGCAAATAGACACCCCAGCTTCTTGAAAAACACAGAAGACTTCTTATCACAGGTCTCTGAGACCTGGATACCTCCAAATTCATTCTTGGTCACGCTTGACATCGATGCTATGTATACAAACATTGACATCGAGAAGGGTATAAATTCTATCCGTAGAGCATTCGTGAACTACCCAGACACCAACAGGCCAGACAGAGAAGTAATAGCTCTATTAGAGCTGAGTCTGAAAGGCAATGATTTTGAATTCGATGGCGAAATTTACCAACAAATTTGCGGCTGCGCGATGGGCAAGCGCTTTAGCCCATGTTTTGCCAATATTTACGTAGCAGAGTGGGAGGAGGAAGCGTTAGAAAAGTGTCCAAAACATCCCCTCATTTATCGCAGGTACCTTGATGACATTTTCATGATTTGGCAACACACAAAGGCAGAGTTTGATGAATTTTTCGAAATTCTGAACAATCACGATCCGAATATCAAATTAAAAGCAACCATTGACGAGATGTCCGTAGATTTCCTGGATGTAACTGTATATAAAGCTCTAAAGTATGAAACAACTGGCTACTTAGACTACAAAGTGTATTTCAAACCAACCGATTCGCATCAGCTATTGCACAAAAAATCTTTCCATCCACCACATACTTTTAAAGGAATAGTTAAATCACAAATAATCCGTTTTCACAGGAATTCGAGTGATAGGAAAAACTTTGAAGAAGCGTGCTCTACCCTATTCAAAGCCCTCAAACCACGAGGTTACTCCTCACGATTCTTGCGCAAAATCAAATCTGAAACATTAGACGACTTGGAATCCATTCCAGATAATGCCTCAAATCGTCGGCCTACCAAAATTTCTCACAATCGTCCTATTATAGGTGTAGGCGAATCTCGCAAATGCGGAAAGAAAAGGTGCAAGTTAGATGAATTTCTCCCAAACCAGAATACTTTCACGAGCTTTCAGAACAAAAGAAAGTTCCAACTTCAGTCTAATCTAGATTGTGACTCTGAAAATGTTATTTATCTAATTTCATGCAAATTGTGCCAAAAACAGTATGTCGGCGAAACCAAATGTCCATTAAGATGGCGGGCAACTCGACACCTCTCAGATATTAGGCTAGAGGAAGACACACATGTTTCCGAACATTTTAATCTTCCTGACCATTTAGTCCTTCGTGACTTTGAAATTATGCCGATTGAACAGCCACCCCTTTCAGATACGGCAGAAGAAACTGATAAACAAAGAAAACTTCGAGAATCGTTTTGGATTAAAGAACTCGAAACACAGTGGCCAAGGGGAATAAACTCGGACCCAGGCTTATCTGATCAACGTGACAAAATTCCATTCATTCTGACCTATAATCGGAAAAACGTTGAAATTTCCAAAATTTTGAAAGATGAGTATCAAAACCTACAGGAGAAACTGAAACAACCCTTTAACAAGCGACCAGTAATTGCGTTCAAGAAAAATCCGAATCTACGTGACATCTTGGTAAAAGCAAAACTCAAATAGCTATCCATAATATCCATCTCAATCATTCAACATTAACCCTTGCTGATGGTCAGCCAAAAACGGTCAATTTAGTGATCTTGGGCAATGTCCATTTGCCGGTGGGGATTGGAGTATTTTTGAGAATTTACCACTGTAATGACTGGCTCGGGAACCGAGACAGTCGTTCCAGTGGTATATTCTCGGGAATGACCTTGTCTGTGCCTGAAAATGTACATTAAATAAGTAAGCGCATATTTGGATTTTACTGAACAAATTTAACCAGTAAAGGGTTAACATTAATGCCATATGGCTTTCCTCAAACAAAATGACAAATCTCAGGCAGTAAGATAAACCAAAATATCTTAAATTTTTGAATTTTTTCAATTATTGAAGATTCTGAGCCAGTGCGTTGACAATATTGACTACTACTACTACTACTACTACTACTACTACAACTACTCCTGATGCTACTGCTTCTGATACTGCTGCTACTACTACTACTACTACTACTACTACTACTACTACAACTACTCCTGATGCTACTGCTTCTGATACTGCTGCTGCTGCTGCTGCTACTACTACTACTACTACTACAACTACTCCTGATGCTACTGCTTCTGATACTGCTGCTGCTACTACTACTACTACTACTACTACTACTACTACTACTACTCCTGATGCTACTGCTTCTGATACTGTTGCTATGGCTATTACCTTTGCTGCTACTACTACTACTACTACTACTACTACTACTACTACTACTACTACTGATATGCATGCTTCGGATACTGTTGCTACTGCTGTCACTGTTGCTACTACTACTACTTTTTTTCATTGATAACACGATCAATGGATCGTGCGGAAAACCTTTCATATCCAAAAATATACAAAAGACTGACGTACAAATCATACAACATACAAGCATACAAACAGTAAATAAACGGCAAGTGAAAAGGAAAAACCTTTCAAAAATTCATCTGTCTTTCAGTATAATAAAATACTTCAAAATCCCTGCTCAATAAATATACATATTTAACTCTTTGAACTTCAAGGGACAAACACGAAAGAAATCATTTTTATTTTAATAAATATAAATATTCTGTTGAATATTTTGAAACACAACTAACTGGGAGTCGTTCCTGTATATGGCAGCAACGGGTTCCAGTCCAAACAATTTCAAAACATCCAACAGCTTACACGTACGATTGTCCGGAACGTGATATTCGTGGAAGTCTGGGTTCAAAGGATTAAATGTTAATTAACATTAAAAATCTAATTACATATTTATCAGTCTTTTCATCCTAATAGTATTTTTGAAATATCTGTTCTGTCACAGCAAGTATATACTAATACAATAAATGCCATACGTTTTTTATTTTGATCAAATTAAACATCTAGTATGCTCTATTCTGAATAGGCCCGGGTAATCTTTTATATAGCCAACAAAGCGCGAGCATTTAAACGCAAGCGCAATAGTAATATCTCCGCGGCATTTAAATATTTCTCTTTACCTTTTGAGAGAGATTCTAAAATTATCCGGGATTGTACATTGTTAAACAATGACAAAACTCGCTGCTATTTTATAACGATCTTAGCTACAATGATAAGGCGGTTCCAAAATATAATAATGGATCGTTTGTAATTCATAAACATAGGATGATTTTAGGCCAGAATTTTACAGTGCATTTCGCTCTGTCCAAAACAAATAACAGACGACTGATAATTTTAAAACCGAATGACTGGAAGCGGCAGTTACATCAGGCTGCAACAGCCTCCATTCAAACGATTTCCTACCAAATGGTAAATCTACATTAAAAATGTATTCTTAAAAATATACTTCCATAATCAACATTAAATTATACACAAATTGACAAGGATGTAATATGTGTTAAAATATTTACGTATTCGGCACATTAAATGAAAGGTTAAATAATCATGGCGGTGTTTTGATGAACAGATTGTCATTTTCAAATGATATTAATCTACCTCTGCACCATATTCTTTTAAACGTTTTTCGATTTTGTTTTTTAATATACTTATGGCATTCGCCTCTAACACAATGTGACAATAACGCATAAAATATCCCATTTAAACATTTTAAATGATCGTGTGTGAGAGTAGCATTTGCATCATGCACTACGGAGCAGCGATGTTTCCAAATGCTCCAAATTCCAATGCTTAAGCAGACTAACACAATAACTTTATTATTTATTTGTAGTGACTCATTTGCAAGGTCATGAAATAAAATATTGTGTGGTGTTATGTCCGATGTAGGAACGCCGAGATCTGATAAAATCCTACTTACATATACCCAGAACTGAACTACAACATGGCATTCAACGAATAGATGTACCAATGTTTCCTCAGAGCTTACACAGAAAACGCACTTATTATCATCTTCAGCACACAGTTTTGCTTTTGTCATGAGATGTTTAACCCAAAGTTGTCTGTGTATTAGTCTCCAAACTATATCTCTTGCCTGATTGGGAATATTCGGTAAATGTCTGTTTTTCCATATTATCTCCCAGTTCGGAATATTATAACCATGCTGCACCCATGCATAAATAGCTCTTGGAGGTATAGCATGTAGTTCCCTAAGGAGCTTATACCAGCTGCTTACTGCCATTGTGCAGGAAAATTCCTTATCATTACTGATGAATTTTAGTTCAGCTTCTTCATCAGTAAGATCGGCACTGTATAGAGAGAACCAAGCTTTCGGTATAGCTTCTTGTATGCGAGCTAACAGACGCGTAGCATCTATTGGTCAAAGAGCAGTAACGTAGCAAATCTCAGCCAATGATTGCCATTCCCTCCGAGTAGGGTCAACAATGTCACATACATATTTAATGCCTTTCCCTGCCATTGATGGATAGTACATAGCTTTGCCTTGATGAGTGATGTGATTATTGCCCCATAGCTCCAATTGTAAAACATTTTCCCAGTATAGTGGTACATCGTCAACTTTAATAAACGCATCAAAACCTGTTTTTAGCTCGAGAAAATGCGGAGGAACTCGAGTATAATTCGGGGGAGGATTTTTGGCACAAAAAAAGCTTTTGGTTGAAAAAGGCTTTATGAAGCTTTCTATTAACGACCTTGATACATTTGCCCACTGAATATCAGAATGAAGCAATGCATTATAAAATATGAAACGCAATGACATGCTCTTCATTCTAACATCTACAAGATTAAGCCCGCCATGAATTAAATCATTCATGCAAACATCCTGTGATACAAGACATGCCTTACCTTCCCATAAAAATTCTCGGACCATTCTATTTATTTCACATTCGACATGTTTGGGCATATATATACACCTGTGCAAAAGTTAAGCACCAGCAAAAACAATAGAACGTAGAAACATGATGGTACAACTAGGCTGCCATACTATTTGTCCCCGCGTTAGCTGACATAATTCCAAGTACGAAATGCACATGCATGCATGACTTCACGCCGCTTGATGTCCGTGCGTGGCGGGAAACAGCACACGTGTTCGGTTATGTAAAAGTCCAGTTTGAGGTGTAGAACATTACATACAGATTTAGGCGACAAGATTAGGAATTTTGTGTTCATGACCGTGGTTTATTTGTACAGAGAGAATTAGCTCTTGATTGTGAACCGCTATGGCAAGACGAAGGTTAAGTGATCGTGTGAAATGGCAAATCATAGGCATGCATACCACTGGTATGTCATGCAGAGAGATTGGCAGACAGCTGAACATTAACCATACTGTAATCAGTCGTTTGATTGCAAAACATGGGCAAACTAACGAGGTGAAGGACAGGCCTAGATCTGGAAGACCGAAGAAGACTACTGCCCGTGATGATCGAGCCCTAGTACGCCTTGTTAGGAGATCTCCATTCACCAACAGCAGAGTGCTCAGCCAGCAATGGGAAATGCGCAATAGAGTGTCAATGTCTACCGTCAAAAGGAGACTGTATGCTGCTGGCATGAAAGCTAGGAGACCTGTCAGACGTCCTCTCCTCACTGCACACCACAAAGAGGAGCGTCTGAGGTGGTGCAACGAAAGAAGACACTGGAACATGAGATCCTGGAGACGGGTACACTGGTCCGATGAAAGTCGGTTCCTGCTTCATGCCACAGATGGTCGAACTCGTGTATGGAGGTCCAGACGCACGGCGTACGACCAACGTAACATCATGGAAGAAGTTCCATTTGGTGGAAGTTCCGTTATGATATGGGGGTGCATCTCATTTGATTGTAAGCTGGATCTGTTGACTGTACCTGGAACACTAAATGGACAAAGATATCAAGATTCCATACTGGATAGAGTTGTGGTCCCTCATTTTGTAAATCATGCACCTGGAACCCACCCTATATTCATGGATGACAACGCCCGACCACATCGTGCTAGAGCTGTGCATGAATACCTCCGCCAGAATGCCATCGAAACCCTACCATGGCCAGTAAGGAGCCCTGACATGAACCCTATTGAGCATATCTGGGACATTCTGGGAAACATGGTGAGAAGGAGGGATCCTCCTGTGCAGAACCTACAGGAATTAACAGACGCACTCCATCTTGAATGGCAACGAATACCACAATGGCGTATCAGTCGGTTGGTGACCAGCATGAGACGTCGTGTCCAGGCCATCATCCAGGCACAAGATGGATATACCCGTAATTAATAATGACAGTCTCAAACTCGTGCACAGATGTTAAACTTCGTTTTCAGACACCATTAATGACAATCTATCCACGTGTGTCAACTGTAGGGCAATAGTTGTCAGTTGTGTCAACGTAACCATATTCGGGCCTCGTTTTCAAGTTCAAACAAAAACATACAGTGTTTCCCCACCATCATAATCAGCATTCCTCTAGTTGCATTATTACCTCTTGCACTAAGATGGATGGGTACATAAATGTTTATGCTATTGCTTTCTTCATAGCACATGAATATACCCTCGCATGTGCGTAAAAATAGGGTGGTGCTTAACTTTTGCACAGGTGTATATAACAGAGGCTGTATACCATAACTTTGAAAGTATTAAGGTATTTATAACCAAGGTTCTGCCGAAAATAGTTAAATGCCGATGCTTCCACGCATTACAGGTTTTCTTCATTTTAGCTATTCTCTCTTCCCAGTTAAGGTTCTCTTCACCCTCTCTACTGAAGTGAATACCTAGAATTTTAATTGATTCATTTGTCCATCGGATGCCCAGTGGCTTATCACACCTACTCTTCCACTGACCCAGAAATAATCCAACTGATTTAGCTTTGTTTATCTTCAGGCCAGAGGCCATGTGAAAATCCAATAAAATCGCGTCAAGCCTTTTAAAATCAGCATTGGTGCCCGCAAAGACAGTTGTGTCATCGGAATATTGAGACACCTTTATGGGCAGATTTACACCATGAATATCTATACCATGAAAAAGTGGGTCCTCCCTGAGGGTTGCTCCTAATGCCTCCATTGCTATGACGAATAACACGGGAGACAACGAACACCCTTGACGCACACCACACTCTAAAATAATGGGTTGACTTTTAAAATTGTTTACGCGGTATTTGCTGCTAATATTGCCATAGAGAATTCGGATCCATTTTATGAAATTTGGTCCCAAACCAATGTGACTGAGTGATTTAAACATAAACTCCCATTCTAACCGATCAAACGCCTTTTCGATGTCTAAACCTATAATGGCTCCTGGGGCATTACCTTTCTCAACCAAATGTACAATGTCTCTAATTAAAAATGTATTGGTCAAGATAGAGCGGCCTGGAATAGAGCAAGTTTGATCGGTATGGATAACTTCATCCAGAACACTAGCAAGTTTTTTAGCAAGCGCTTTCGAAATAATCTTATAATTGACACAGAGGAGCGAGATGGGTCTGTAATTTTCTAGGCTCCGTCGATTCCCTTTCTTGAATATAAGTTGAACATATGCTTGCGACATGGTAGAAGGGAGTCTACCATGTGAGAAAATTTCATTTATTACTTGAATAAACTCTGGCCCAATGAGATGCCAAAATGTCTGGTAGAATTCCACACTAAGTCCATCACCTCCTGGAGCTTTGCCACCCTTCATATGTTTTATAGAAGTGGTCAGATCAGCTAGTGTTAATGAGAGCTCACAGAATTCCGTGCTCGATTTTGAGAATGCATTTTTGACATTGGCTAGCATCTCAGATGACTTTATATCATTACTATTATCAGATTTATATAACATCTGATAAAATATTTCTACCGTTTCCATAGTTTCCTTTTGCGTAGAGCAATTTTGGTTGTTGTTGTTGCCGTTGTCGTTGTTATTTAAACTCCTAATTAATTTCTCAACTCTAGATTTTTCGAGCCCATAAAAGTATTTCGTTGGTTTCTTTCCTTCGATATACATTTATGTTCTGCTCCTAGTTATTGCACCTTCAGCCCTATATCTATCTATTTGCATAAGCTTTGATTTTTTATCGCTTAGCCATTCACTATGCTGACTATCACCATTCACAACCTTCCTACTTAGGAGAAACAGAGAATGCTCAAGTGCTTTCTTCTCCTTGCGCATCATTCGCGCTTTCCCAATGGCATATTGTTTTGAAATGTGGGCAAATCCAACTTTTACATCTTCCAACCATGTTATTAAATTGTCATGGGAATTTTTGTTTCGAAGTTTATGTTGCCAAAAACTTTTAACACAAGTTTGATATTTAGATTCATTTAGCAGCGAATTATTAATTTTCCAAAATCCAGGGCCGCGTTTAACCCAGTCGGCATTATCCAGCATGATGTAAAACATGTCATGGTCAGAGAACGTAATGGGATACATACCAGCAGTTACCAGATTTCCTTTCAATGTTCTTTGAATATAAATTCGATTTATTCTAGAGGCGAGTTGGCCGTTATTTGAATGCCATGTGAAATTACAACCCTCTGGATTTAATATTCGATAACTATCCAGTAAATGTTCTGCATCACATATAGCTTTAAGTCTGCGATGCGATGTGTCACCATAGCTAGAAAGTGAACTTCTGTCTCGCGTCCCATCCATAACACAGTTAAAATCACCACCCAGGATAATATTGTCAGCATTATCATTAAGAATGGGTGATATACTGGACAAGAATGTACATCTTTCAGAATGCAATGCCGGTGCATATACTGAAACTAGTGTAATTTGACCCTTCTATGTCGATTACAACTTTAACCCACCGGCCATTGTTATCAGATGAAGACGAAATGATATTTATCCAGCTGAGGCATTTTGGGAGAAACAAAATTGCAACACCTGCACTCGGTTCATTGGCAACAGAGTAATAGAGTTCTCCATTCGTCAAACACCTGAACCTTTCAATAACCTCTATATCTTGTAATTTTGTCTCCTGCAGCATAATAATGTCAACTTTTCTTGCCTTTAATTCATCTAATAGTACATGTTGTTTTATTTCGTCCTTTAAACCTCTGCAATTTAATGTGCAAATTAACATTAAAAATATTTTAAAACATAAATTTAAAACTGACATTTTAATTTGATTTGTTTTTCTTACTCAAGTTCTTTTTCGCCCATTTACCAATCTTTTCATTGAAATCTGAAGTGTTTAAGTCAATTACTGTCAGATGCTGATATTTTGATAGATCAGAATCATTGCGTAACTGACGATAGCGCACACCCTTCTTTGTTATGTAAGGGATCAATACCTGCCCTGTTTCTGAGCGGTACATAACCATTTCCGCATTTTGAGAACTCTGTGTACTGACAGATATATCCGAATCAGCAACAGATACGCTATCATCATAATCATATGACATATCATGAACATGGTCTTCTTCAACATCAGAATCTGAACTTGAGTCATCTTTTTGTCGCTTAAGACTACTTTCTGTCTTGCGAGGAATGCTGGAACTGGTGCTTGTTAATTCTTTGCTGGCGCCAACAGCAATATCTGTTTTACCTTCCACACCTTTCAAGGTAACAGTCAGAGAGGCCTGATCTAGTATTGAATTATCAGCGCTTTCAGTGGACTGTGATCTGAATCATGTTTTCCCTAGTTGTAGACTTTCTGACTCGGATGTTAAACTAACATCCTTAGCCATTGGTACAGGAGTTTGTGTCACGTTCTCGCTCAATACCTCAATAGAATCTGCCATGTCTACTACCACAGGATTAGCTGGTTTATGAACATCAGCTGCAGTAGCCGTTTTGTAAACGCCAGCTACAGCAGCCGGTTCAGGCTCCTGGTGATTCTTTGGTTCTGAAGCACTTCGAGTTTGATTCTTTGTTGCTTCCTTACATCGCCATTTATAGTGATCAGTTGACCCACAAATTAAGCATTTGTCCTTATGCGGACATGCGCTAGCTAGGTGGTCGGTACTGGTGCAAATGCGACATGTCTTGATCTGGCCCCTGTACCATAACGGCAGAAAAAACGTATTGTCAATTGAGAGCGTACTTGGAAGAGGTTTTGAAATATCCTTCATCCACACTCGTCAAACTCCATTTTCTAGAGATCTGTCAAATTGGTACGTCTCATTCTCTATTGAAACTACTAGACTATACTTGGCCATTTCTGCGCTAATTCGTTCATTAGGTATTTCTAATGGCGCCTTCACTTTAATTAGCAGTTTATCTGAATCTATTTCCTGTACCTTACAGACTTCTCCATTGACAATCAGTCCATCCTCCAATAATTTGTCTTTAATTCCCTCATTGCATACCGTAACATGCCACACTGACCTGCTTATATTAATCAGGCCCTTTAACACCTTGGGTCCCGAACCAACAACCTCTTTCAGGCCATGATAAAGGTCAATGGCCCCCACACTCCACCCGCCAGTCGTCACCCTAAGGCTCAATTCCTGTTTATATTTGCTAGACATGCTTTAACGCATAGGGCGATAATATAGCGGCGCTCTAGCTCAACAGTAAGCCGAGAATGTAGCGACTCTCTACGACTGAAAATCCAGCACGGACAGCCAGAATATAAAGTCAGCCAACAATAAAAGCGCTAATATAACGGACCGTGAAATGGGGAAAATCACAACAATAGGACAGAAAAAGCGATACACAACAGAGGAGGCCGGCTGAAATGGCCACAGCAGTGATAAATAAATAACTGCAGCATGAAAACTTTCGTCGCAAAAAACGACCTCCCACAACAAAACTTCAAAATTAAATATAATTAAACTAACGTATACACACTTATACAACAACAGGACAAAAAATAAGCATGGGTGAGTAGTAGAAACCGTCTAAAATCGACGTTATTAGCAGAGTCAAAAGACAGCATGTGCTATGATTGACTACTACTACTACTACTACTACTACTACTACTACTACTACTACTACTACTACTACTACTGCTGCTGCTGCTGCTAAATATATCATATAAAGATTTCTATAACTTTGAAATTATTTTTCCATCCAAAGAGTCCCTTGTCAAGCGAGTCACTCACAATACCAAGGGAGACAACTATGAGATATCAAAATCTCTAACGCGCTATCGCCCCAACCAACTGACTAGGAACGAAGCCTAGTCACCATATTACATATGAAGAAATTGTTAAGTTAATAGTTGTTCAGGCATGAAATTGGCCAATTGACTTGCAACAGAGAAACTGTATGGAGGCCATTTACAAATGTCAACAGAGGTCATATGCACAATGCCTCCAATCTTGAAAATGCTTCTCATGGCGTCTAGTAATAGTGTGCCAAGTATCCTGATTTTATCATAAAATGCACGATTCGGTCCTATATTAGCACCTATCCACTGGACCATATGAGAAAGTGGTTGCGTGAAATAAAAGCCAATGAACATGTCTTATGTCAATCTAAAAATAGAGCTGTGGCTTCATGCTGAGAATATTGCCTCAAATGTAATGTCCGGCTGGCCATCTTGTTGTCACCACAGACTCAACTTCTGAGAACAGAGATGTCGGGACCCAGTCTATCTCTGTAGTGCACTGTAAATGCAACATAGTGGATCGTGTTGACTTTGCTATCATCTTAACCCCAGTATTACTAGCTTGATAGAGATTAAAATCAACTAGATCTGTCAAGTGGTTCATGTGATATCAGCATCTACGCACGGTCAGCAAATTCTCGTTCTCATTTTGTGCGAGATCGATTTGAATTTTAAAATTTGAATTTACAACGAATTAGGGACTATTTTTATGTTACCTATTTGTCATATAAAACTATGAGCCATAAATTTTGGATGAAGTAATATTGTCTGGTATGTATCGTCCTTTCAAGATTGAATTCTCTTTATCACCAAATTCTGGGAGAAATTACTAGGCTATTGGCCACTCAATACACACAAGATTCTTTTCTCGATCTCGTATTGAAGGAAACTTGCGAGACACGAACGGGCCTATGTATGTGACAGCATGTAAATCAGATAAAGCTGGAGACAGATCAACAACCTCTTAAGTGTCTCGTTTTATGGGGTCCTGAATGTATACTTTGTACAAAGAGGCCCAAGGGTCTGTGATGCTCACCTGGACCATTGGCATTTGAACCATTTGGAATTAAATAGACATGATGGATAATTTTCGGGTAAAAAATAAACCAATCAAAATTCTCATTAGAACTCTTGAAGCCTATCACCATAGGATCAGTCGAAACTGGTTTAGTTGAAATCGGGAAATTGATTACGGAAAGATAGCGTTTTAAAGGATTTCGGGAAAATCCAAGATGTCTGCGAAAAAAATGACCATCTGTGAGAAAAAATGACAAATCAAAATTGTGTAAACTAGTTCTTTATAAAGCCTTACTGCCTAGGGACCTTGCAGCTGAGTTTAATTGAAATCGGAAAAGCCAAGCTGGCCATGAGAAAAATTGACCAATCAAAGTTCTGTATACAAGTTCTGAAGCCTACCGTCCTAGGGTCCTTCCAGCCAAGTCTGGTTGTATTCACCCAAGCAGTTAATGAGGAGTAGCGTTTTAAACAACTTCCCGCCATTTTTCGGAAAATTCAAGATGGCTGCATAAAAATTGGACAATCAAACTTCTCTAATCATTAGTATATAACTTCTGAAACCTAAGCCCATAGGGTCCTTCCAGCCAAATTAGTTTTAAATCCACCAAGTGGTTAATGAGTAGTGTTTTGACAATTTCCATAAATTTTTCATAAAATCTAAGATTTTTACCCAAAAAATTGACTAATGAAAATAATTCTGTATAAAAGTCCTTCCACCTAAATTCGTTTGAAATCCGCCAAGCGGTTACTTATACATGCAAGTGACTTCACCACGCAGGGTAGGAAATTAAGTCATAAACCCCTTGTTAAATTAAAATTAATGCAGATTTGAATGTTTCAGAGCGAATAGAGATCATTTCATTTTACAAAGATTTAATGACAGGGTAGGATCCTACCCTAGGCTGAACTCTCTCATGTATGGTTAATGAGTAGGTTTAAAAAGAAAAAACTGATGGACAGACGACAGATAGATGGGCGATGGACGGTCGCCATGCCAAAAGCACACTTCGCCTCTCAGGCCAGTTAAGTTAAAGGAAAACTCACCTCATCTTATACTACGCATTCCGGTGATAGAAATTGTCACCCATAAGCCATCCATGATATTTTTAGCTTTTTAGCCGACACCAAAAGATATTCAGACACATTTCAATAGCCTATGATGGCTGTCATGATTTACTTTTCAACCAATAAGAAAGAACACAGCGTGTCTGCCTCGGTATATACGCTCAGTCATAGCAGTGACAGCTATAGTTTGGTAATGTGGTATAAAAGGAATAAAAGACCAGTTCTGGTCATAGTCGTCCCCCGACCAGGGCTTTTAAGTACAACCCAATTTTTAAAATCCAACAAGGAAGATAACTCTGGTGTGCCTGGGCACTTTTTGCCGATGTGCAATCCCCACCGAGGTCTTGTCATAAGGAGTTGACATTCCAAATTTGAAATGAATCCACTCAAGCTAACTGAAGTTATCGAGCGGAAAGCACATATTTTATGATTTATTCAAGAAATAAAGGGGGATAACTACAGTGGGTCTTTACACATTTCGCCGATATGCAATCCCCAATGAGGTCTTGTCATAAGGAGTTGACATACCAAATTTGAAATGAATCCATTCCAGCTTACTGAAGTTATCGAACGGAAACTAAATGCGGATGGATGGATGGACGCACGCATGGACAGGGCCCATTTCTATAGTCCCCGTCGACGATGTCGGGGGACTAATCATACAGGTAAGTTGTTCAATATTTTGAAACTAATTTGACTGGAAGTTTTTGCTGCCACAGGCAGCAAGAACTTCCAGTCAAATTAGTTTCAAAATATTCAACGAGATGAGTATTACATAATAAAGAATGTAATGCATTGTCACTTACATAACATCACACACTATAGCTTGAGGAGACAAATGGCGATAATCCCTGTTCAACATTTACGCGATATTACAAAACAGATAATTGTGATACACAAACGGGAATGTGACAGGATATGAATGATATGGAATAGATAAAACTTAATCTATTGGTGCAATACAATATTTGAGATGAGATTAACATCCCTTTAACAATATGCAACAAATCAATTATATCCTTGTACTGTATCAATCATTGTGAGTTTATTTTATCTCTATATACATATCATTCACGTAAATGTAAGCACATTTTCTCTAGAGAAATATTACTTTAACCTTTGAACACTCATATCAGCCAAAAGTGGTTTCACCAGTGGTCTTAGGAAATGTCCATTTACAGACCAAGAGAAGACTATTTCTAAAAATGTACCACCGGAATGACTGGCTTGATAAAAGATCCAGTTGTTCCAGTGGTAAATTTTCAAAAATAGTTTTCTCTTGGTCTGCAAATGGATATATTTCTAAAATTAAAAAAATTTTTTTTATTACTTTAAGTGTGAGAGTAAGAACATGATTTAAATTCAGCCCACTGGTACCAGCGGCTTTTCGTAAAGCGACCCATATTTATTGTTCGGTGCTGTGATCATAAAACATACAAATGACAAAAAATATTTCCTTTTATATTCAGCGAATAACGAAAAGTTGGTCACCTTGTAAAATTAGGTAATATTGAAAAATAGGTAATATAAAAAGATTTAACCTAGAAAAGTGTTACCTTGAAAAGTAGGTTAGATTGAAAGCGACATTGAAAAGTTGGTTATATTTAACATCGAAAGGTCTGTCACATATCTATCAACAATGCAGGTGATACGTGATATGACAGCGCAAACAAACATTTCCATTGTTATTTACCAAACCATGATCATTAAGTCACATTGACCTACTTTTGGAATAGGCCAGCCCTTTGGCGTAAGATGAATCTATAGGTACAATCATTTTGGTGAGTGTATGTGAAATGTTCAAACTACAACCTGGAGAGAATCATATCATCGAGCCAGCAGATGTATACCCGCAGAGATCAAGCCAGCAGATGTATACCCGCAGAGATCAAGCCAGCAGATGTATACCCGCAGAGATGGACAAGTTGATTGTACTATATAAGCCGTCTCTAACATGTGAAATGTACTGTGTTGGTATGCAAGACTTCGTATCAACAGTCAGGTTTCAGTCTTTCAGGCTTTAAATGTACATCATTTGATACAGAATTATTTCTCTTGTCATCTCCGGCAATGTAAAGCATATATTGTAGATAAAGATTATATTCCTTAGCACACTGATGTCAATACTCTATCTTTTACTGCACCAATAGCAAAGAAACTGGTGTTTATGTTTCAAAGATTTTGGTGGACAATGTTGCTGTCTACGACAGCACCATCTTCCAGCAAATTTGTTGAAAAATGAAAACCAGTTCATCTTTTAATTTAATTTGAAAATTTAAAATTTTGACATCAGAGTGGTAAGGGTTAAGCAGCTGCTATCCACTATCATCCATGTTCGGAGCAGTCTGAGTCTGCGGAATCTTCACTACCATTCATAATGAAATTCTGTTGCATCTTGTCTTTAAGTTTTTCTAATCTGAGCTGAATTGACTGATAATCAAAGACGCCACGTTTTTCTCCAAATGGATCCTGAAAATGACACACAGTAGTAGTAGTAGTAGTAGTAGTAGTAGCAGCAGCAGCAGCAGCAGCAGCAGCAGCAGCAGCAGCAGCAGCAGCAGCAGTAGAAGTAGTAGTAGTAGTATAATATAATATTGATAACGCACTGGCTCAGTTTTTCAAAAGTGAAATTTTCTTGTTTATTTTATTACTTGAGAGTTTGTTAATTTTTTCTCAATCATCGCTTATATTAGTTTTGTTTTAATATACTGTATGTTATATAGTTTATATTTAGCACAACACACTAGTTTTCTTCTGTCTACAGTCCAGCCTGTCTATAGCCATCACCTGCCTGTGGGACCAGAGTGTGGTGGATCCCGAAGATAAGCGGTTGTACCACCACGTGTCTTGAAGGGTCACCACTCTGTAGTCTCAAAAGCCACCAGCTGTATTAATTGACAATACTAAATGAACAGATTTCTTTAGCGACTTCTCTTTGACTGTGTCAAAAGTGGTTGCTACAGACAGGTTCCACTGCATTTTAATTATTGTTCTTTACATAGTTTTGCTTTCACTACGAGGCTGCAGAGATTAGGGTTTTTCTAAGGCAATAACGGGTCTAGACCCAAAGGGTTCATGTAATTTAGTTTGTAATGTATTGTATTCCTTTTTGAAAATTTTCACATCAACATTTTTCCTATTGTATGTCAGGACAAAAGGGATTATCCCCCCTTCTATCTGATAGGCCTGCATCTACATTTAGGCCACAAGGCCATTTTGTCTGTAGACATTTAATCTTGCATGATTCTCTGAGAAGTCAGCATTTTTCCATTTCTTCTGTATCTAAAATTGTCGTCTGTTCAATTGGTATGATTTCCAAATAACGGTGGATAAGATGGTCTGGCAGATTGAAATGCTCAGCTACACTATTGCCCTCATTCAGGTGTATGTCGGATATATCCCTAGTGGCACGCACTCTGAATGGACCTTTTGTTTGCCCTACATATTGTTTTTGACACAGCCTGCATGATAGTAAGTAAATTACATTGTCTGTGTCGCAATCAAGGCATGATTGAATTTGGAACTTGTCTTTTGTTTGGAAGCTAGCAATTTAAGCTATCTTGGTTCGGGAGAAATTTGTCTAATTTACACCTAGTTTTTCCCCATTTCCTTGAGTGTCCCCTCCTATGGACTGGTTGGTTGTGGCTAATCTTAGTGGTGGCCTGATCTGTTGGGTTATATTGTTGGGTTCTCTAACTCAAAGAACACAAACATCTTAAAACAAAACAACAGAATCAAACTAATTGTATGCTTTACTAAACTCATTATTTGATAGTCCAGTTTACTTTATATACAGCTATATACAACAATGTTTAAAACTTAGTGTTTCAACGTGCCATAGTTGGTCAGTGTTCAGTGAATAATGGCAACCCTTCATATTGTCCTGGGCCTTTTATATGGTTGGGAAATATGCATGTTTCAAACACCGGCATGTTCCTGTGATTCTCTTGCGTGTCTCCGCTCTGCGTATCTCCACTCTGCGTGTCACCCACACGGCGTGTCAGTGGGCACGGCGTGTCAGTGGACATGGCGGAGATACAGAGATTGGAGAAATATTCAGTTACTATAATAGAGTACACCTATAGCTCTCCCTATAGAGCCTCAGTCATGCAGTCTGTAAGTCTGTGACCTAAATCTAATGCTCTGGTATGCTGCTGCCACTACTCGCCATTCAGTTAGTACATGCACACTCACACCCAGGCATAGCAGCATCCAAGGCATCATCAATAGCTTGACACTCCTTATGAAATACCTGTAAGAAGTTTAAATAATTCTCATAATCAGTCAGAAAAATACCCTAACAATATGTTATCTTCTGTAAGGTGTCCGTCTTGATTTTCCAAAGTTGGCGGGTGGAGTAGCCTCTTGTTTTCAGTGCATGAAATAAGGTTGAACATGCTCATCTTCTTCTTCTTCATACCGCCAGTCCTAAGTGACTATCGACATGATCATAAGCGTTAAGTGCGTAGATCCATGGTTTATTAGAGTGCGCCGTGCGGCCTGGAACCTCCGTCTTCAGCACTCGAGGTTTCTGTCAGGGTTACCTCACCCTTACCTCCTTTAGTCGCCTCTTATGACACACAGAGGATACGGAAGGTGTATTCTAAGCCCCACCTACAGGGCAAGTTGAACATGCTGAATTTAGACTTTCTTTATCGCTAGAGATCCTATGAAATCGAATGATTTGTGATTTTACTAGTCCTTTGAAAGTCTGTGGAGGGTGAAGATTTTTTGTGGAGTAGCTGGTGTGAATCTGTGGGCTTGAAATAAACCTTATGATCTAAATAACTGGATGCATTGAATTTAGTGCCTTTGTAGACCATTAGGTCTAAGAAGTCAACTGAGCTATCACTGATATCTGCCTTCTTAAGTTTGATATTGGGATCATGACTATTTAGAGTGAGTAAGAATTCTGTAAAGTCTTCTTTAGAGTGTGGCCAAATTAAGAAGATGTCATCCAGATACCTGTTAAAGTTAAGAGGGCTTTTATTGCAATTTTTAAGGACTGCGTCTTCCCATTCTGCCATGCAGATATTTGCGAAACTTGGGCTAAAACGTTTACCTATGGCGCAACCACTAATCTGTTGGTAGATATCTCCATAGAATCATTGCCTTTTAGACTAAGTTCTAATAGGGATAAGATCTCTGTATCAGGACGTTGACTATCTGGGTAATTCTTAAAGGCCCGTCGGACCGAGTTCATACCCTTTTCAATATCAATGTTTGTGTACATTGAATATACATCTAGAGTTACTAGGAATGCATTCGGTGGGACTTTGATTTGGGTCAGTTTTGCTAGGAAATCGTCAGTGGTTTTTTAGAAAACTTGGGTGCATATTAGCAATGGGCTGTAGATGATAATCGATAAACTCGCTGATCCTGTATGATTCAGAGCCACAGTCTGAAATAATCGGCCTACCTGGTGGTGTCATGGGATTCATCCAAGAGCTTATCGGTTTGTGAATTTGAGGCAGTAAGTGCAATAAAAGCCCTCTTAACTTTAACAGGTACATGGCTTGGAATCATATTTGGGAGACAAGTACTTAAATTGTTTTTAGTGATCTTATCCTTTTTTAGTAATGCCTCATGAATTTCATTAAATATGGGATAATTGTGTGGCCAAATAGCTTCAACGCATTTTTTATGGTGCTTAACATTATTCAGCTGTCTCAGAGCTTCCTGTATGTAATTATCTTTTGTCATTATTACTGTAGCCGAGCCCTTATCTGCTGGTTTAATGATACTATTATTATTGTTGCATAAACATTTTAGTGCCTGGCAGATAAATTTTACTTATCTGGTGTGCCTACTAGCCCACCTATTTGATCTTTTGTGATTTTTACACTGTCACTGATGGCTGGATCAAAAAAGTTCCAGTTTTGGTTCTCAGCCCGTTTTGTCTACAAAAGGGAGAAAATCACATAGTATTACCAAAAAAGTCTGCTAATTTGATTGGCATTTAAATTCCTCAATTTCCCATGTACCATTATCCAGTAGGGCATCTATCCCAGTTTTAGGTTTAGGTGTTGAAACAAAGGTTAGTCCGTAATTTAGAAGTGATCTTTCTGATTCACTTAATGGTGAGCCAGTGAGGTTAACAATATTAGTACCTAAGCCAGTATCTGGGTGATTATGACCTTGACCCAAATTTAGTTTAAATCTACGCAATGCAGCCAGTGGGTGTATATTTTGTTTGCTGTTTCCTCTGTCCAGTGAATATTATCAGAGCCCACTCTGAATTGGGCTACAGGGATTGCTGGTATCGTTTTGATACTGGACCTAGAAGATAGGGCTGCTTAGTTTATCTCTCTGATGGTTGTTTGTTGTGCAGAGTCTAGCTTGTTTGACACGTTTAGGAGGCCAAAGTATATTTGTGCCTTAGAGAATTTCAGGCGGATGTCACTGGACAAAAGTTGCAATCGTGATTTCGCGATGTTAAGATTTGCATCTTTATCATTACTCTCCATGTTAATGATGATTTTCTCAGGTTGATGTGCGCCTTTATATCGTCTGATTATGCACCTAGCATGATTCAAATTGGCCTCTGGGAAACAGGCAACATCCATCTCAGGGTGGGGAGGCAGATTTATCCTACTAAGATTGGATGAGCCAAAGAGTAGAACTTTCTTTGATATTGTAGGACGACACCAATCAGTTTTGACTGTTGTCTCAGCTCGGAATTTCCAGAAAGTGGTCTTATCCGATGCTACATGTGTGTTGTTCTGAACCTGTAGGTTTGGTCAATTGCTAGGCTGGGCTGGTGTGGGTGTGAAACTAGGCTATGGTATGATCGAGGAATGAGGCGGCGTGTTGATGTTGTGTCGGCTGCCATTTCTCTTCCACAGTCGTGGAGACCGTGGAGCGAGTGGTTGAAATTCTGTAGGTGATGATATACAGCTGACAAATTGAGTCCTACTCTGTGCACTCCATGATGGTGGTGTATCATCAGGCAGTGGGATGGACGACGGAGATAGACAGGCAAATCCGTTAGCATATTGGGGAGCATTTCCTATCCCAACGATTCAGCGGAGGTGAGATTTCTGCTTGAGATCTAGGGCGTTTGTTCTGTCGTGGTAGCGTAGTTGGCTCAACAGTCTGCGGAATTGTGGGTGTCGGAGGGTCCTGAGACATTTGGACTTTTGATTTCGTGTCTACTGGTTTGATAAATTTCGAAAAAGGAGTAATAGCATGTTCTTCTATAGATAATTGTTTTTAGCCCAACCTACAGCTACATCTTGGGCACGTTTAAGGTCAACACCTGGCAATGTTTGTGCTGAAGTGAGTTCGGTGCTCAAACCCCAAGTTGGAATTCATAGTGGTGCATCATTGTTGTAATAATGGATCTACACCATGCGAGATTGACCGTAGCCAGTGAGTCAAACACCTCTGTGCATGGCATAGCGGGTCTGCAGAACCTATTCAATTAACCAATTTTGTAGCCCATGCCCCTAGGGAGAGTCCTCTTCCAGGTGCGTCTTGAGGACCATCATGTGATGAAAGCATTGCAAGAAGCAGTAATATACCTTGATTAGCATTGCAATGGCTGGCTGGGTTGGTTGGTTTATGCTGGTGATTATGGTGGCGAGGGTTACTAGCGAGACCAGGTTTGTTATACCTTTGGCCATTGCGTCTCTTATGAACTCTCTTGTCCATGATCAATCAATCAATCAATCACTCAATCAATCAATTAAACAATTAAGTGGGTCTCAACCAGTAAATCAATCAATCAATCGATGGCTACGAAAACTGGAAAGGAATGTTAGTAGAATTAGTTACATTTAATAATTAAACAAGGAGCTAATAACTATTTAACTAAAGTAATTAAAATTAAAACCTGAAAAGCATTTAACATTTAATATTTAATAACAGCAAGCAACAAGTAGTAGTAGTAGTAGTAGTAGTAGTAGTAGTAGTAGTAGTAGTAGTAGTAGTAGTAGTAGTAGCAATGGTAGTAGCAGCAGCAGCAGCAGCATCTGTAGTCACTCTGTCTGTTTGTTTGTTTGTTTGTTTGTTTGTTTGTTTGTTTGTCTGTTTGTCCAAGGCATATTGTCGGAATCCTATGAGGTAGAATCACTAAATTTGGAACATACACTCATATGATATGTGGCTAGAAAAATAATTTGGAGTTTAAAGGTAAAAAATTGAGGTCACAGTCACATAGTGCATCCAGAAGTACGCATTTGTAGCCATAAATCGGGAACACAACTAAGTTGAAGCACCAAATTTTGCACATCCATTCATATTATAGGTGCTAGGACAAAGTTTCAAATGTTTACGTCATGGGGTCAGTATGTGCATACCGGAATACACATTATTGGTCATAATTCTGGAATGCACATACATTCATATCACTACAGTTTACGATTGCTTTGAGGTTGAGGCCAACAGATCAACTATCTAGGTGATGGGCTCACTAAGTGTATTAGAAATGGCGAGGGTATCAGGTCAGCATCTACCCTGAGTTCATTATTATTATTATTATTATTATTATTATTATTTTAACTCACATGCCAAAGGTAGGTGTGAGTATTGAGTTTGGTGCCATCTGGATGTCTGTCTCTCTATCCAAGTCATATCTCGAAAATCTTAAGAGGTAGAATCACCAAATTTGGCGCGTACATTCATATTATGAGTGGCTAGGACAATTTTTAGTTTGGGTTCAAAAGGTGAACAATCAAGGTCATGGAGTTACTTAGTGCATACCGGAATACACATTTTTGTCAATAATTCTGCAATGCAAGATCACCAAATCGGTTACATACATTCATATTGTGGTTAGCTAGAAGGAAAATTTTGTTTCAGGCCCAAAGTTCAAATATGTAGGCCACGGGATCACTAAGTGCATTAAGCAATACATATGTTAAGCCATAAATCAGGCAGTCTCTCTGTCTGTCTGTTTGTCCGAGAAATATCTCCAGAGTTCAAGAAGCTATAATCCCCAAATCTGGCACATTCATTCATACTCTACACATGTAGGTGGCAAGGAGTTCTATGAGTTTCAGGACAAAGTACCCAATATCGAGGTCACGGGATCATGAAGTGCATACCAGAATAATAGTTTTTGGTGGAATACAAGAAGGAATAATCATCTTTGGTGGAATACAAGAAGGTAGAATCACCAGATTTAGTAGACACCCTCATATTACGACAGTTTATGATTGTTTGGAGTTTGAGATCAACAGATCAATTATATAGGTCAAGGGGGTCACCAAGTGCATAGTTAATACTATGTCGGTCATGGGAGGAGGTGTGGCACTAAGTGCATAGTTAATACAAAATGTGAAGGCATGGGTCAACATCTTCCTGGAGTGCTTTCTAGTTGGGCTATCTGTATAACTAGGCACTTATCTAGTTATTGTCATTTTCTTTATCGTTGAAACTTGACATTATTACTTACGATGGCCCCAAAATAGGTTGCTAATACCTTGGTGGTGGTGAGGATGAGTTCACCCTATCTACAAAATGCACCAACGGCATGCGTCATATATAGCCTCAGGCAACTTAGCTCCTGTCCTTCCCGTGGTGACGGTGTATTAACCAACAACAGCTGGCACCTGAAAACCAGACTTCTCTGGGAAGATGGAACTCATTAGCCAAGGTAGACAATCCATCTAGGGGACAGTAATCCCTGATTTCAAGTTTCCCTGGGTGGGGTAACCCTAACAGAAACCTTGAGTGCTGAAGTCGGAGATACTGGGCTATAAACCACAGTATCACGCACCTAAAGCTATATGAATACACTTGGAGACAGAATTGATACAAATGGTGCTAGCCCTCTGGAGATCCACCAAGCAGGTGCGGTGCCTGGCTCCCTGCATTGAAGGAGACAACCCTCAGCCACTGGAGGTCCCTTCAGATTGTCTTGAGGGACCAGAGGGTGACTACCCAGATCAAACAGATGCCTAAACAACAGACACCACTTGTTATAATGCATTGGAATGCAAAGGGTATCACCAATCAGAACATTTAGTTAGAACACTTTTTACATGAGAATAATATCAGTAAACATCGCATTCAAGAAACACACCTGAAAGAGTCAAAGACTCTGAAAGTGAGAGGGTATCAGGTCTTCAGGAGTGACCGTGTTGAAAGAACAAAGGGAGGCATTCTAACTTTAATCAGAAACAACATTAATACCATCGAGACAGAGATGTATGGAGATGTATGAAGATCAGGACATCTAACACTGAGCTCCTAGTAGTAAATAAACAAAATTAATTTTTTTTTTTTACAACAGTTGATACTTACCATCCTCATACTCATTGATATATGCTAATATATCTTTCTAGCTCAATATTACACAGAATTAACTTAACCTGCCCCTATTAGGCAGGTGACACAACTCACCTTTCCAGAGTATCCATCCATCAGCTGACCTCATATGACGTCATAATCAGCTCGGCCCGTGTATGATGACGTCACAAAGGGTTCCATATAGACAGTCACCAAATCGCAGAGTCTGACACGTTGTATAAATTGTGTCTTTGTAATTCTTTGCTATTTAATAAACATGCTGTTGAATATTTTGAAACCAATTTGAATGGGCGCTGTTGCTGTCAAATTAGTTTCAAACTATTCAACAGCTTACCTGTGCATTTTTTTGGAAATTGAGAAGTCAGGGTTTTCAGAGATTGATCAATCCCAACACGAGCGAGGTGTGGGTGGAGCTTAGTTAGAGATGGGCGGGGCATTGCTAAAACCGGAAAGGTCCACTGTCAAACTCGGCGCATCCAGTGCACAACGGCGCACATGCACGGGGTGACCAGTCACGTAGATAGATATTGATTGGCTGACAATGGCAACTGATAAATACGACCAAGCCTCGGTGGGGCAGAGGCCGGGTTCATGTCAGGATGGTAAGTTTCAACTGTCTCATGAAAAAAGAAATCTATAATTTTGTTTATTTCACATCAAGAGTATACTTACCATACAGATACTCTTTGATATATCCAGAAATCGTAAGTGAATTCAGAGGGAGGTAGGCGTACTCAGAAGACCGGCTGTTTCCCTGAAAGAGCTCTTTTGCGTTTGAGGCACAAAACAACCAGGAAGTGATTTGATTATCAGATAACACAGCCAATGTTCAGAGTAGTGACAGTTATGCTAAATGTGAGAAAAAAACCAATATCCTACATGCTCTCTATGTACTAGTGCTACAGTACTATAGGGCATCGAACGAAAGGTTTCAATTTCGCATACTCTCAATAGAGGAACTACATAAAACATGAACCATCACCAGATTATTACGGAATACGTGACAAACACACATAAACATCACACACATTGGACTGAACTTGTTTGTTGGCGACATCCTCTTCATATGGACTGATGAGACGTGTAGCACAGTTTAGTGAGTCTTAGATATAACAGATGAGACCTATGGCGTATATACAATATTTACAAAATTTATTTTTTTCAAAATCACTAAGGCGAGAGCCGGTTATTGGTGTCACGGAGATAATGGCTGGTAAAACTTGACTCACAGTGCCACTGGGCTACCGACAATGTCATCCACTGGCACTCCATTGAACAGAGCCGTGGATGCCACTATGCCATGGACACTATGAGCCTTGGCCAAATCAACTTGCCTACCATTGGCAGATTTGTGGCAAAATTGAATGCATTCTACAATCTACCTAGAAATGCTATCCTTTGACCCCCTGCCATGGGGTTCAATATAGGACAACCATAATGAACTAGGGTCCGTCCACCATTCTTCCGTATGTTGTTTGTAATGGAGCAATGCCCGGACTGGACACCAAGCATGTGAATCAGGATCAATTCTTGATACGGCACGGACTGGACACCAAGCATTTGAATCAGGATCAAATCTTGATAAGGCAAGCAAAATTATTGGCTGACCAGGATATTTCAAGGACTTGTTCTTAGCCATAAAATTAAGTCTAGGTCTAGCCTAAGTCCTTCCCCTGTAACCACAAAACAGCCAGGCTCGGCTGAAAGAGTGTGAATTTCACTTCTCCATCTTGCCAAGGTTGCAGCAGTAAGAAATACAGTTTTAAGCATTAACAACTTCATAGAAGTTTATCAGCTAGAACTTGTAAGACAAGGGATAAACTCCATGAAGGAATCACAAGGGGAGTTTGTGGTCCCGAATAACCCATGCCTTTGATTAAAGTATTTACATACTTCATCACTTCCCCTATTAGCCAAGCAAGGAACAAGAGGACCAAGTGCCTGTGATGCTCACCTGGACCATTAGCATTTGATACATTTGCATTTAAATATACATGATTCTTTACATTAAGCAAAATTCTGAATGGAAATTCTGGCGCCTATGATCATGGGATCACTTTATAAAAGGAGAAGAAGCAATTTGACAATTTGCAGTAAATTGTTAATAAAATGTAAGATTTTTACCAAAAAAATATGATGAATTAAAATTCTTAATGGAAAATCAGGAGCCCATCATCACAGGATCCTTTCGGCCAGATTTTGTTGAAATCACTCAGAATGGCAATGAGAAAAAGCAATTTAACAATTTCCGGTACATTTTTCATAAAATCTAAGACTTTCACCCAAAAAATTGATCAATCAAAATTCTGAATTGAAGTTCTAGAGTCTACCACAATAGAATCTATCTAATCAAATTTGGTTTAAATATGACAAGCAGCTATGGAGGAGTAACATTTTGATGATTTCCAGTAAATTTTTCATAAAACCTCAGATTTTCGCCCAAAAAATTGATGAAATCAAAATCCTGAATGGAAGTTCTGGAGCCCATCGCCACAGGATCCTTTCAGCCCAATTTTGTTGAAATTGCTCAGAATGGTAATGAGAAGAAGCAATTTGACAAATTCTGGTACATTTTTCATAAAATTTAAGACTTTCACCCAAAAAATTGATGAATCAAAATTCTGAAACGAGGTTCTAGAGCCTATGGCCATAGGATCCCTTCTGCCAAATTTGGTTGAAATCAGCCAGAATAGTAAGGAGAAGTAGCAATATGACAGTTTCCAGTACATTTTTCATAAAATCTCAGATTTTCATCCAAAAAAACTGATGAATCAAAATTCCGAATAGAAGTTCTGGAACCTATGACCATAAGGTACTTCCAGGCAAATTTGTTTGAAATAGCCCAAGCGGTTAATGGGGAGTAGTGCAGAGGTGCCACCATTGGCTGGACCAAAATAGGAAGATCCGAAACCAGATGGGGGGATTTTGAAATCTAGATGCTCTCAGAGAGCTTCTCCTGCATTTTGGGAGGCAAATATTCCCCCCTCAGTGGCTGTGAAGTTAGTCTATTTTACCCTAATGTTCATTGGCAGCTCATTTTCAAAAAATGTTTTTGAAAATTTACCAGTGTTTTAAAGATGTGAGGACTAGATACCCGATCGCTCCGATTAACTTGACAATCATAACACAGATTCCCCTTTACTAGAACAAAATGCTTTTTAAATTTTTGAAATCGGCCCAGCCAAAGCTGAGATAAGCATATAGCAACCACCTTGACAACCAAACGTTTTTAGCTATCGCGCTAGAGTTGTGACGTCACACCGGGATGACACCAATTCCTATTAGTCTAGATTATTATCTCGGGGAGCACAGCTAGGCTCTCTACTGCTGAGCGTATTAGGCACCTACGCACCTATTCTTTGACAATTCATTGTTCACACAGGGACACTACATTGTTAGAGATGCACAAAGGTTCAATAATATCGAAGTTGATGACATTTTTGTTGATTAAACTTAAAGGACAGACCTCATGATCATGGTGCCTGACATCACAATTCTAAAGTATAGGCCTGTTAGAGGTGACAGTAACATCAGATTTCGTGTACGTGAATTAGGCTATATTTAATCAAACCCACCCACACACTTCTTGGAATACAATTCTACAAATGCATATATATCTTATCTTTCTGGATTGACTGCAGAGATTTTGCACAGATGATTTGCATGTACACAAATGACGAAATGCACAACTTTTTAAATGATAGTTAAGTAGGCCTACACTGCTCAGTACACGTACGATCGCAATTTACCATTGTCACTTGTGTAGGCTTATGAATAAATTTATGATTGCAATATAGCAGTTACTCCAGTTATGTGTTTAAAATTAAATAAAATGTCGGGTAAATATAAAATCTAATCTAAACTAATCTATTTGCGTATAGTCTACATTGACATATTATTGACAGTACATGGTTTGTTTACAATTTAGGCAGCGGTCGAGGTGCGTAGCGAGGCTTTCACTACCGTCCGCACGCTTATAACAACATATACTGTTGAATATTTTGAACATAATTGGGTTGGATTTCAACCCAAATTGTGTTCAAATATTCAACATAACGTTTCTTGTTTCTAACTAACATATTTGTGTTTTTGCTTTGGAAGCATTTAAACTTATTTATGAGCTGCACTGTAAGTAAAGATGATATGCTAGTGACCTCTGAACATCTGTCAGTTCACCTACCTATTTAAAATGTGTTTCTGCTCACTGCTGGTTTTGGAAACTGTAGTAGATTTAAAAGCTGTTCTCATTTAGGCATGACTATCACGTTACTAGTAAAAATTAATCACGAAAATGATTCTCTCAATGACAAAGACCAAATATAGAATTGTCCAGGAAACCTACATGTACATTCCTGGTGTATATTTTCTAAAATATTCTATATGCCATACTGGCCAGTGACTCCAGTGCTAAGTGCAGGTAGTTTACCATTTAAGCCGTACATACCAGAAGCAACAAATTTTTTACAATCTAATTCTGAATTCTAAAGTATATTTTGTTGAATATTTTGAAATTAATTGACTGGAAGCTGCTGTTATAGCAACAGGCTCCAGTCAAACTAGTTTCAAAATATCCAACAGTTGTTCTCTATAGACATCCGTAGTATAAATAATTATTATTAATTCACTGTGTAACAAATTGAACTGATACTTTTGATAAATCACCGTTAAAAACACAACAATTCACAAATAACTAACTTTTCGCCGCAATTTTCAACTCAGGTAAACAATATGAATCATCAAAGCAATTTGTTAGATCGCTATCGATTGGTCGCAAATGATTGGCTTGCGCGTTAAGGTCTGAATTCTAACCAATGAGAGTATGAGTACCAAACGGTGTCGTGCATGATGGAAATTACACCCGCTTGTGACCGGGATGCATTCTCGCTATTTGTTATGTCCAGGGGCGGATTATCCACGAGGCTAATGAGGCAGTAGCCTAGGGGCTCGCACTTGAAGGGGGCCTCGCACTTGGACAAAAAAATGTGTTTTCTGTTTTCCTTTTCTATAGGCAAGCTACAGAACGCAACGAAGAGACACTCGGTCAATATCTCCAAAATAGATTATTGCCTTATCATGGCCTTGTCAGTGACCTATGTTATTCTGTTTATAGTCTCGTTTTATTGTTTAAATATCGATTGTAACAATGCTCGAGCGGCCGAGCCGAGTTACCTGAGTAGACTAAACAAACGCGATGATCACGTGATGGCGTGACGCACACGTGGAAAGTAATTTTTGTTGCCTCAGTGAGTCAGTGGAAGCGGTCCGAAGCACTGTTAAACACTTTTTTTATCGGGAATCAGTAGGCCTACATTCAGTCATTCATTGATTCTCATAGTCATACTGTGGATAGCCGAGTTTTTTTCGTAAAATTTAAAGAAAGGCAAGGTAGGAAGAAACATTGTTACAATGTTACTGACTAAATTAAAGCTACGTTGTCACGGTTGGCTATATGAATATTTTTTACAAATTGTAAATTGTATATTACACCCTTGCATCTATCGGGTCGATTATATATACCTTAATATACCCAAACAATGTCCGTTTGGGTAAAACGTATACTTTTAATCCTTTCGCCGAATAATCTATGAAAACCGAAATTAATTATTATGTACGAAACATTACATATTCTATTGAAAATTTTGGAAATAATTTGACTGAAAGCTGTTGATGGCTCGGGAACCAGCACCCTTCAGCCAAATTGTTTTTAAAATATTTAATATGGTCTGAGATATGGCGTATGGGAAATGTTGTCTGCAAAGAAACTTGGCAGTCAATGTGTTAAAAACTCCATTTTGTCTGCTATAAAGCCTATAATAATTAACTAAAATGATGCCAAATATACGTCAGATTTCACCACAGTGTCTAGATTTAAAATTTTCCCGGTGGGGGGCACCCGGACCCTCCACATGGTCTTGTGCCTAGGGCCTCGCACAACCTTAATCCACCACTGGTTATGTCGCGAATGATTGGTCGCATATGATCGCCTCGCGCATTAGTGTCTGAATTCTAACCAATGAGATTATGTATAATAGGCGGTGTCGCATGATGGAAATTATATCCGAATATCACCGGGATGTACTCTCGTTAGAAATCGTTGTATATCGCTCAAAAGATCGGTAAAAATTGGGAAATCACGGGGAAAAAAAGTTTTTTGCCAAAATTCGTAAGAAAGCAACAATACTTCGTACAGGCGTACAACATAGCCCAAAATAGAAAGTTTTCCGATAAAATCGTATTGGTTGACACCTCTGGAGTGTTTTAAAGCAAAGGTTGATGGACGGACGACAGGCAGACGCCACAGCATAAGCTCACTTGGCCCTTTGGGCCACGTGAGCTAATAATGGACATTAAGGCTGACTTATAGCCAGCAATAGAGTTAGGCTTGAGGCTGTAGGTATCATATAGGTAAGAGGAAATCAGCTACAACCTGAACAGATGCTTCCATTGGATTAAGACCTCTTTTTGAACATCATTCTGCAAATCTGTTGATTTTATAATTATATGCTCTGGAGGTTGACCACCTCAGATATTATGAATAATCTAAATTGCTCCCAGCCATCCTAAACTACATGTTTTCTGCCAAGCTGAGGAAACCTTCCGGTAACCATTTTCTCACTTGTCCACTTCCCATAGATTTCAATAGAGAATTGTATAATAACTAGAAACTGTTGTTTGACTCAGAGGGCCCCGCAATCACTGAAAATGCCTTTCTCTATGTAGTAGGTAGCAATTTTATTCAAAGCCGTCATATTATTAAAAAAACAACCTAGAAATCAAGTGAAAGTATGTTAAAGTTTTTAAAAAATCACAAGTATCACGGTTCCCAAAGAGAAAGTTGACCATGACCATGAAAATGGCTGCTTTCTCACACAAGCCCTCCTTAATGGCAGATTCCTTGACAACATCCATGCAGTCAATTGGAAAAAACGGAATGTTGTACTGGAGTGACTGACATACTAATTGATTCAGTCATTCCAGTGATAAGTTCCTGAGATAGGTCAACGCTGGTCATGTGAATGTACATATATATATTATTCATCCAACAAGAATTTGAATTTTCTTTTTTCACCACATCAAGTTTTTGGGGTGTTTTTTTGCCACTGATGAGAATTATAAATGCTCATATAGCTATAAGCGACTGCTATTATTTTCTTTTCCATCAGAGGACCACACTGCCTCCCTTATCTTTTTAAATAATTTTTATCCTCGTTATTTATGACGCTCTGTCAGGTCTAAAATATCAAACTGCCATCCTGAATAATTAGCCATATATACAGCCAGACCATTACCCATACCAGCAGTTAGATATTATGAATAATCTAAATTGCTTCCAGCCATCCTAAACTACACTTTGTCTGCCAAGCTGAGGAAACCTTCTGGTAACCATTTTCTCACTTGTCCACTTCCCTAAGATTTCAATAGCGAATCGTATAATAACTAGAAACTGTTGTTTGACTCATATTATTAAAAAAAAAAAAGAAATCAAGTGAAAGTATGTTAAAGTTAAAAAAAATTCACAAGTATCACTGGTGCCCAAAGAGAAAGTTCAAAGAAAATCACAAGTATTGCTGAGGCCCAAAGAGACATGTGGCCAAAGTATTTGACTATGAAGGTGAATCCTTCAAAAGGCACATCTGTGTATCTTAAGCGAGGCATATACTAAGTTTCAACAAAGTATCTTAAGCAGTTCTGTATGATATAAGCTGTTTACGAGAAAATTGACAAAAGGTTTTTACATTAAAAAGCCCATTTTCACCCAAAATATTGGACCAATAATGGCGAATCCTTCAAAAGACACATCTGCGTATCTAAACTGAGGCATATACCAAGTATCATTAAAATATCTTAAGCGGTTCTGTATGATATGCTGTTTACGAGATTTTGTGGACGGACAGACAGACAGACGGATGGACGGACGGATGGACATACAGACGCGGTGATTACTATAGGGCAAGTCCATTTTCACATAAAGAAGCCACCTGCCGAGTTTCATTAAATTATTTTAAGTAATTCTGTATGATATAGTGTTTAGGAGAAAATTGACAAAAATTGTGAGTTTTTGCATTAAAAAGTCCATTTTCACCCGAAATCTTGGACCTATAAATGTGAATCCTTCAAAAGGCACATCTGCGTATCATAGCTGAGACATATATCAAGTTTCATTCAATTATTTTAAGCGATTCTGAATGATATGGTGTTTACGAGAAAATTGACAAAATCGTGAGTTTTTGCATTAAAAAGCCCATTTTCACGCAAAATATTGGACCAATAATGGTGAATCCTTCAAAAGGCACTTCTGCATATGTAAACTGAGGCATATACCAAGTATCATTATAATATCTTAAGCGATTCTGTATGATATGCTGTTTACGAGATTTTGTGGACGGACAGACAGACAGACAGATGAATGGACATACAGACGCGGTGATTACTATAGGGCAAGTCCATTTTCACATAAAGAAGCCACATGCCGAGTTTTATTAAATTATTTTAAGTAATTCTGTATGATATGGTGTTTAGGAGAAAATTTACAAAAATTGTGAGTTTTTGCATTAAAAAGTCCATTTTCACCCGAAATCTTGGACCTATAAATGTGAATCCTTCAAAAGGCACATCTGCGTATCATAGCTGAGACATATATCAAGTTTCATTCAATTATTTTAAGCGATTCTGAATGATATGGTGTTTACGAGAAAATTGACAAAAATCATGTTTTTGCATTAAAAAGACCATAACCAAAATTATAAATGTGAATCCATCAAAAGGCACATCTGCGTATCATAACTGAGACATATATCAAGTTTCATTACATTATTTTAAGCGATTCTGAATGATATGGTGTTTACGAGAAAATTGACAAAATCGTGAGTTTTTGCATTAAAAAGCCCATTTTCACGCAAAATATTGGACCAATAATGGTGAATCCTTCAAAAGGCACTTCTGCATATCTAAACTGAGGCATATACCAAGTATCATTATAATATCTTAAGCGATTCTGTATGATATGCTGTTTATGAGATTTTGTGGATGGACAGACAGATGGACGGACGGATGGACGGACTCGGATACACTTACGCTGCTCAAAGTTTACCACTGCCAAATATGCAGAACTAGATAACTCAGAGGTCCCATGGTAGTGCATTAACTGTAATAAAGATTTATTTCCTTATAATCAATATGATGATGATACTTATTTCATGTTACCTATCCTGGACATAAATGAACGATGTAACCACATGTATCAATATACCCACCAAATCTGTTTAATCTTAACAAATCCTACCAAAATACTATATCTCACGATGATGTTGTTGATAATGAAGAAATTAAATATCTAACACCAGAATGTGACCATATTCATCAAAAGGAATTTAATGACAATTTGATTAAGAATGTAAATGAAACAATCGCATTCTCTCAACTTCATATCAATATCAGATCTCTTCTGAAGAACAACGATAAACTAGACATGTTTCTAGATGCAAGCTCTCATGAATTTGATCTAATCGGTGTTACTGAGACGTGGCTGAAACCAGACTCACCACTTATCTTAATTGATTAACAGCCCTATAACTTCATTGAAAAGCATAGACCAGCACAACACACAACCACAAGGGGAGGTGGTGTAGGCATCTATGTAAAGGATACCATTCAATATACTATAAGAGAGGATCTGTGCATGATGGAAGCAGATATAGGCCTTTTTATTGAAATACCCAGAAGTAAATCAAAATGCAAAATTGTTGGTGTTATTTATAGAGCCCTAGGAACGGATAATGAAAATTTTATCAAAGCTTTCGATAACATTTTGCAAACTATTCAAAAGGAAAATAAGATACAGTACAGATCATAGTTAGCTTTACTTAAATGCATCCTAAAGCTCGTTTAAAATGCGTTTAAATGGCGTAATTTTCCCGTCATTTTCTCGTAGTGATTTACGTAGATATAGCGCGTTTGGTCAAATCTCAAGATGCATCTTGAATTTTATCTTGACGGGTTTAAATTTTGACACTATGGGTTTGACATTTTGAAGGACGGGTTTAACTTTTTGCCCTAAGCGTTTGGTAGCGTTTGAAAATCTTACGATAAATTAAACGCGCCATCAATTCCAACCACGGATTTCCAGTTCTTTCGCCGAGTCCTATGGGTAGAGGCAAACGAGTACTCGGTTCCTAGTCTAGGCAGACCCGGTTATCAGTACACATTTTCCTCGCGTGGTTTGCAAACTGAGCAATTCGTACAGCATATTCTAGGTTATTTACGTCAATTTGTGGATGGATTTATCTGAAGATGTATTTAATTTAGTGTCTCTTCACAGGATTCGTCCAATTTCTGCATTTTTATAGTGAAAATCCCGATATATCTAATGCTGATCGTCTTGAACTGGACCACCATTCCATTCTGATGACGTCATCGCGTATGTATACACCTGTGCAAAAGTTAAGCACCACCCTATTTTTACGCACATGCGAGGGTATATTCATGTGCTATGAAGAAAGCAATAGCATAAACATTTATGTACCCATCCATCTTAGTGCAAGAGGTAATAATGCAACTAGAGGAATGCTGATTATGATGGTGGGGAAACACTGTATGTTTTTGTTTGAACTTGAAAACGAGGCCTGAATATGGTTACGTTGACACAACTGACAACTATTGCCCTACAGTTGACACACGTGGCTAGATTGTCATTAATGGTGTCTGAAAACGAAGTTTAACATCTGTGCACGAGTTTGAGACTGTCATTATTAATACCGGGTATATCCACCTTGTGCCTGGATGACGGCCTGGACACGACGTCTCATGCTGGTCACCAACCGACTGATACGCCATTGTGGTATTCGTTGCCATTCAAGATGGAGTGCGTCTGTTAATTCCTGTAGGTTCTGCACAGGAGGATCCCTCCTTCTCACCATGTTTCCCAGAATGTCCCAGATATGCTCAATAGGGTTCATGTCAGGGCTCCTTGCTGGCCATGGTAGGGTTTCGATGGCATTCTGGCGGAGGTATTCATGCACAGCTCTAGCACGATGTGGTCGGGCGTTGTCATCCATGAATATAGGGTGGGTTCCAGGTGCATGATTTACAAAATGAGGGACCACAACTCTATCCAGTATGGAGTCTTGATATCTTTGTCCATTTAGTGTTCCAGGTACAGTCAACAGATCCAGCTTACAATCAAATGAGATGCACCCCCATATCATAACGGAACCTCCACCAAATGGAACTTCTTCCATGATGTTACGTTGGTCGTACGCCGTGCGTCTGGACCTCCATACACGAGTTCGACCATCTGTGGCATGAAGCAGGAACCGACTTTCATCGGACCAGTGTACCCGTCTCCAGGATCTCATGTTCCAGTGTCTTCTTTCGTTGCACCACCTCAGACGCTCCTCTTTGTGGTGTGCAGTGAGGAGAGGACGTCTGACAGGTCTCCTAGCTTTCATGCCAGCAGCATACAGTCTCCTTTTGACGGTAGACATTGACACTCTATTGCGCGTTTCCCATTGCTGGCTGAGCACTCTGCTGTTGGTGAATGGAGATCTCCTAACAAGGCGTACTAGGGCTCGATCATCACGGGCAGTAGTCTTCTTCGGTCTTCCAGATCTAGGCCTGTCCTTCACCTCATTAGTTTGCCCATGTTTTGCAATCAAACGACTGATTACAGTATGGTTAATGTTCAGCTGTCTGCCAATCTGTCTGCATGACATACCAGTGGTATGCATGCCTATGATTTGCCATTTCACACGATCACTTAACCTTCATCTTGCCATAGCGGTTCACAATCAAGAGCTAATTCTCTCTGTACAAATAAACCACGGTCATGAACACAAAATTCCTAATCTTGTCGCCTAAATCTGTATGTAATGTTCTACACCTCAAACTGGACTTTTACATAACTGAAGACGTGTGCTGTTTCCCGCCACGCACGGACATCAAGCGGCGTGAAGTCATGCATGCATGTGCATTTCGTACTTGGAATTATGTCAGCTAACGCGGGGACAAAAAGTATGGCAGCCTAGTTGTACCATCATGTTTCTACGTTCTATTGTTTTTGCTGGTGCTTAACTTTTGCACAGGTGTATATTTAACGTCGTTATCTTTGATCGGCAGAGACATTGTTGGAAAAGCCATCAATGGCAAATCTGATTGGTTGAACTAATGTCATGACACATTGACAGTTGTATACTATTAGACGACAGTTGCATGGGTGTTTTGCGTGCCATACTGCATCTCAAAAACTACTGATCTGATTTCAAATATTAAAACAAAAAAAACAACAACCTGAACAAGGATTTCCAGACTTTGGCTGTGATCTGACCAAAAACACAGGAGGATCCAGATTGGGTACAAATTTTAATCTATGGATATATCGGAAACAAACTGGTCCGATTTTGCTCAAATTTTAACAAAGGAGGTTGCGTGATCATACATTCAGATTTAATAACCTTGGATGTGATTAAAAGAAAATTTTAGGCTGTGTGTTACAATCTTACGGCCAGGTTAGGGTTGGCTAAACCAGATATGTGGCTGCAATGCAACCATGAATCTCGACTTCATAACAGCAATGAAGTATGGAGATTGACCTCAAACATAAAATAAATTCAGACGGCTTATCAATAAGAGGCCCAAGGGCCTGTAATGCTACCCTGGACGGTGTATGGCAATAAGGGCTGCCAGCAGAGAAGGCCACGACTATGTCAAAAAGGCTGCCTATTATATAATATATTGAGTATGTACATAACTATCTATCTATCTATAAAAAAACTATTTTCAAAACATTCAGCAGGTTACCTGTATACCCTTATCTAATTTCGACTTCCTATTTTTCTTTTCAGATGAGGCGGACATAGAGGCGAACTGTCAAAATATCTCATCTGGTGACGGTTGTTGCTAAGCACAGATTTATAAATAGGGATAAGCGCTAACAAAAGTAATTTTATGATGTTCATGTTTCGGTATAAAACCATTTTAAAACAAACATGAATAAAATAAATTGGTTGAATAATTTCAGTTTATTTTGTCAGTTATTTCTATAGTGAACACATACTACAACATGCGAAAAACTACTGAATGTTTGAATCGCATTCCATAAGGATCGAAGTGTTGAAACAGAAAACAATATATATAAAAATCATTTTGATCTTCATATTCAATATTGATCATTGTTCTTGTTTGATATGTTGAAGCTTACAGCCATATGATCATTCCACCCAAGTTTCCTTGAAATTGGGACACTAATTAAGGAGAAGGGTTTTAAATGGTTCTGGAGTTTTCAAAAAATCCAAATGGCCACCAAAAATGACCACACAAAATTCTGAATAGAAGTTCTAGAGCCAACTACTATAGAATCCTTCTAGCCAACAATGGATATAATCTACCAAGAGCTTATGGAGAATATGCATTTTGGCAATTTATGTCCATCCAACTAGGGTTGCAATCTGTCAAGCTGTTAATGAGTAGCGTTTTGACAATTTCTGCACAATTTTTCAAAAAATCCAAGATTTTCAAACAAAAATTGATCAATCAAAATTCTGTATGCATGTTCAGAAGCATTAGGGTCCTTCCAGCCAAATTAGCTTGAAATCTGCCACGCTGTTAATGTGGAGTGGCATTTTAAAACATAAGTTGACAGATGGACGGCGGACAGCGGATGGTTGCCATGCATATCAGCGACTTTGACCTTTTAGCCAGAACATCATTGTGTGATGCCGTGTCATTATAAGGAGGCATGTGTCCAGGTTTGGGACCAGTATGATTAACCAAACATGAGGTATAAACAGAAAAGTTGAGCGAAACACAAATTTGATGTCGCCGGGCGACGTGCAGGGTATCGCAATAGCTCGTTTTACTTCGTAGTTGAGATAAAAATGGCCTATTGCACTCCATAGTAACCTACATTTGTTTGAATTCCATCCACCAGTTTTGGAGGGGTTGCATTACACAGACTGGCGTGGATCGCTGTGAAAAATCTGGATGTCATAAGGGGAAATGATCTGTGAGAGCAGGGGTTAAAATTAACATGAGCTCGAGGTTAGCAGAAATTGACTAGGGCTAGTACAACTTGTAACTGACCAACCCAATGGTAACAATTTGAAATGTCAACTATTTAATGGTCAAGGTGGTCAAACAATTCCTCTGCTGTGATCTTCAGAAATGTCGATTTGCAGAGTAAGATGACTATTTTTGAAAATTTACCAGTAGAATGACTGGCTTGATAATTGAGCCAGTCATTCCAGTGGTAAAATTTCAAAAATAGTCTTCCCTTATATTAGAATCTAGTAATCACTAGTCCTATCTAAATGTAGTGGCTCAGCCGGCTTAATTTAAAACTATGGAGAGGGTGTCAAATGCTGTGCGAGAGTGTGGTCAGGACTATGGGAAATCTAGATAAATCTGGAAGACCCCAATCTCTGACTACATAAAATAAATGTTGTCAGCCAATCCGAAATCATATGGATAACCCATATAACCAAATTTGGTTGAATTCCACTCAATTGTTTGGGGGGAGATAGCATGATGGATGGACGGAGACAAAAATGTATCCTAATTTTTTCAAAACATGGAGATAAAGAAAGGACTCGAGGAGATTTTAAAGGTAGGTTGGTAATTAATTCAACGTCATCATACTAAAATGTAATTTTCTTTCGGATTGAGAAATTAGGCTACCACCATCATTTACCATGCCACATTGTTTTCAGGACCTGTCGGTAAAAGGGTTAAACATTGGCAAAAACAGGAATTGGAATTTCTACTTTTAGCTATGCCCCGGCCATCTATAGGTAGGCTCCGTCAATGCTTTGCGACCGTGTGTTCGGATCAGTATGTACTTTGAATCCTGAATTCCAAATTTCATGGTAACTATAGATACAGCTAACATGTTGAATATTTTGAAACTAATTTCAAGTAATTTGACTGGGGTCTGTTGTTAAATATTCAATAGAATGTTTACTAAATAGTAAAGACATACAATTCGTACAACTGACTCTTAAAAGTTTAACAGATTTAGCTACATCAGCCTACATATGATGTAATTCATTATGACATCATATACTTAACCCTTTAACACTCATGCAAGGTTTTGCTGAGGCAGGGCCCTTGCACCATTTAGCGCTCTAAAATTTGCAACGTCCAATCATTACCTTCACACATGGGTCATTGGCCCAATGGGTTTTAGGACATAGATATCTTCCATGTATGTACTTGACCCAACATTTGTCAAAATGACCCATTATTTCTTGAGGAAGTGGGCCAGTTCACCCCACCAAGCAACTGGATCAGCAGAACCCTGCTCATATCATCCAAAACTGGCTTTTGCAGTGGTGTTGAGAAATATTTATTTGCAGACCAAGAAAAGGCTATTTTTGAAAATTTATCACTGGAATGCCTGTCTCAATAACCGAGCCAGTCATTCCAGTCGTAAATATTCAAAAATAGTCTTCTCTTGTTCTGCAAATGGATATTTTCCTATCGGTCATTGGTGGTCTGACTTGAGTCAGTCTTTCACTCTCCTGACATGCACGATTCACTGTCCTCAGCGGTCACTCACCTGGAAACACCAACCAATCACCGGAAAACTTTGAAGTCTAGATGCTCTCCGAGAGCAGCTGAGACGTTTCCAGGTATAAATTGGCCTAAGGGGTGTTTTGTTGTCTATGAAATTTAGATATTTTTTACTAATCTTCCATAGAATTTTTTCTTTCAAACTTCACATCACCTGAGTTGTAACTACCATGCATGTCACCCAGAAAAATTAATGAATAATCCAGCACGCTTATCAGGTACCACTCTACCACCATGCATGTCATCCAACAAAATGAATGAATGAACCGACATGATTATAATCGTGCTGGTTTATTCTAACAAATATTATCAGTGAGGTACGTGGTGGTATAGTGAATATCACTATGAGCAATGTACGCTGTACTCAGACGGAGTGAGATTATAGTAGCTAATTTATTATTGTGTCGTGAGTCTTACTTATAGTTTTGTCCAATGGAGGAATCCAGTTTTAGCTATGTCCCGCCCATCTCTAGCTAAGCTCCACCCAAGCATTACCCGCATTGGTATCGATCTCTGCACTCTCTGAATCTCAAATTCTGGAAAACTATACATGTAAGCTGTTGATATGACAGCAACAGCTCCCAGTCAAATTAGTTTTAAAATATTCAACATCAGTTTTATTAACCCTTTAATGGTCATGCCAACCAAAACTGGCCTCTGTTATGGCCTTGTGGAATGTCCATTTACAGGCCAAGAGAATAGAATTTTTGAAAATTCACCACAAATGACTGGCTCAATGACGGAGCCAGTAATTTGTCATAAATTTTCAAAAATTGTATTCTCTTGGCCTCTAATTGGATATTCAATAAGCGGATATTAAATTTTCTTCACCAAATTTGACCATTAAAGGGTCAAATAGAATACATATAGTCCGTCATCAATTAAGTGTCTGTGAAGATTGACGAACTTATCTACGTCATTCATTATGTCATTGGTTATATTGTCATCCTTATGCATCATGTAGTTGACAATGACATCATGATTGATGGATAAAATGGAAAGGTCCATTATGTAATGCTTATAACTCCCTGTGTAATCATATTTGTTTCACTTTCTATTTCAGCTACTGTTTAAACATAGCCAGACCACAAACACATGTTTAAAAAATAAACGTACAAAATCTGGAACAGTCGGACAAAAATTTAAAAGCCTACTATCAGTAATATATGACCATTGATCAGCAACATCATTCATCAACGCAGACAGTAGCATAACCATAAAATACCGCTGATCACCAGCATGGCCAATATTATATAGGACCAAGATAGTTTACTGTTGTTCTAGAGACTGGACTTGTATTGTTATTGATCATCAACAGCAACAGCGTTGTCAAATTTTTCTCAGAATAATCAGCGGGCTTTCTTTTTTGTTAGCTAGCAAATGCCTACACAATAAATTAGACCTATATGGTATACGGAATCAAGATCCAGTCTAAAAAATATGCTCGAAAATTTGGTTCATTTCATTGTCAATCAGGCGGTAAGCGTATTATTCTATTCACGGTAGGCATGCCAGAGGTTATCGTGCATGTGCTGGCAGACTGCTTGATCTTTGTGAACATATTTCACTCTGAAATAAGCCTCTATAGGCCTAACTAATTGTGTATGCACTTGCTCACAAACAAAACAGGAAGTCGGCTGATTATTCTGAGAAAAATTTGACAACACTGTTGCTGCCTAAGTAAGAAATGATTGTCACTAAAGTTGCGCGAAATATCTTCAGCAAGTCGTGCAACGTTGACTACACTGCTAATTATTTTGAGAACAATTTGATTGAAAGTTGTTGCATAAACGATTTTCAGCCAAATTGTTATCAAATCTTTATCCAGTGACAATTGTATTATCAGCTGATTCTATTGACAACAATCTGATGGAAAGTTGTTATAAACATATTTGTTGTCACTTACGCCATAGGAAATATACACAATTGGTATTAAACTATGCTATGCACATCTATGCTCTCACCTTGAAAGCTAGCATTAGCGTTACGAGAATGGTTTTACACGAACAATTGCTCACCGGCGAGTACAAGAGAGTGTGAAATAATGGCGCCAGCAAATATCTATCTAAAATGGCGGCTACAGTTCTAGTTAGTTAAAGTGGCCATAAATTAACAAATAGTCATACATTTATCTAGGATATGTATATTTTAAGAATAGATGAGAACCCCCCACAGACCCCCCCTTGCGGGTTGGTCTGTTGTTTTATTAACCACTATAAAAACATACTTACCGTTCAATCACTACTTGCTAAATCAATTATTTGCATTTTGCTATCAGAATAAGATTTTTATGCCTGCATACACACCTCCCCATGCCTAATCCTATTCCTATGGACCCTCAACCAGGCTACTGGTTGAGTCCCACCTCCAGCCTACCATCAGGTATAGACTGGCACCAGTCTATACTCACCTCATAGTGACGCGTGTTGCTACGCGCGCTCACGCATGCGCATCAGAGCCCGAATAGGAAACAGATTCACTTTTCTAAATTTAAGTGCAAAATATTTAAAGTCTGATTCTCAAATCTTACCACGCGGGGTGGTTGAGGCCGGGTCGTAGTGATTGAACGGTAAGTATGTTTTTATAGTGGTTAATAAAACAACAGACCAACCCGCAAGGGGGGTCTGTGGGGGGTTGTTATTACACCACAAAAACATCCATTACCGTTCAATCACTACTTGCTAAACCCGTAGATTTGGTCAGTGCCCCCTGTCCACATAAGGTGGGAGGAGATTTGAGAATCAATAAACCAGGATAAAAATCAAACCAATCTTATCCCTATGTTATTAACATAACATATTAGTGTATTTAGCTCAATCACAACGTGATTAGCAAATAAGAACAAGTTGAACTTAAAGAAATAACTAAAACCCAAAAGAAGACTCACCATTTGTCACCGACGCAGTCTTTTAACGAAAATGGTGGAAAGTGATTGGTAAAAAGTCTTCGGCTTTTTTGGTTAACAAACAAGGATAAATTAAATCAATCTTATCCAAATGTTAACAACATAACCTAATATAGCATTTAGCTCAATCACACCGTGATTAGCAAATACGAACAACAAGTTGAACTTAAAGAAATAACTAAAAACCAAAAGAAGACTCTCCCCCTATCTCACAGACGCATAGTCCTAACGAAAATGGTGGGAAGTACTTGGTAAATAGTCTTCGGCTTTTTTAGTTAACAAACAAGGATAAAATTAAATCAATTTTATCCAAATGCTAATAACGTAACCTAATAGTGCATTTAGCCCAATCACACCATGATTAGCCTGCACTCTGGTCTTTGAGCTAAAAGGATGTACGGTGTATTCACATTTCCCTCCTGCTACCTGCATGATCTCATCTAAAGACGATCCCTCAAAAAGAGCGAAAGAAGTAGCCATACCTCTAACTTCATCGGCTTTAATAAGGGAGAGATTAATTTGATCCGGTGAGGCTATCTCATAACAAGGACTAAGTATTCTCTCAAAATCCATCTGACAATCGAAGAATTTGAGACCGGCTTAGATAAATTTTCCTCGTAGGAAAAACATAAATGAGATGGATCGATTCTTATAACATCTGATCGCTGATTGAAGGTTCCTAATGCCCTAATAGGACACCAAAATTTTTCGGATGGCGACAGACGAAAAGATTTTAAAATGATCGGACTAGCAGGGTATCAAAGCCGTCTCCTGAAACTATAAATCTCTCCTTTTCAGCAGAAAGAGCATGAATCTCTTGAACGCCTTCTAGCAGAGGCTGTAGCAACAAGAAAAAACAGCTTTGACAATTAAAAACAAAACCAAGCTTACTACTGGTAGAAGAAATAGGTTCAAAATGGCGACCTGCCAAAACTTGAAGAACCAAAGCCCAACTCCAGGAAGGAAAAGACTTAGCAATCGGAGGACGAATATTACTTAGACCTCTAATAAAGCTATTAAACGTCTTAGTATCCTTGACATCAGCATACAGAAGACAAGGAAGGGATGACACCAGAGAACATCTATACTCCCTGAACGTAATAACTGACAAATGAAAATACCTAAACAGATAAGATAAAAAATCTAATAATTTGGGTATCGAACTAGAATCGGGCACGAAACCTTGATCTGAACATCATTCACCTAAAGTTTTAAAATCGACCCTTGTAAACTCAACGGGTCGAATCCCTTCTGGCAGAGTCAATCATTTCCTGATATCAGAAGAAACCTTATTCTCGAGGACTTCAGACTCGAGATTCTCCAGACACACAGACTAAAATTTATTGGATTTGGATGCACACAAAGATCTCTTACTTAAGATAGAAGATCCTGGTATACTGGAAGAAGAAGAGGGAAATCTACCAGAAAATCTAGAAGGTCTAAAACCCAAATCCTCTTTGGCCAACAGGGAGCTATCAGAAGAATTTCGCAAACCTGATCCTTGACCCTCTTCAGAACTAACTGAATCAAAATCGTTCGAGAGAAGGCATAGGCGAACATTCCTGTCCACTACTGAGACAGAGCATCCACCCCCACCCGCCCCCACCCCCCGAGGGGTTGACTGTCCAGAAAAGGAGACATGTAAGAGAAGATCTGAGCATTCAGAGAGGCCGCGAACAGCTCTACTAGAGGACAATCCATAAGACTAAACCTCATTCCTCCTTATAAAAATTAAAGAAAACCCCATGGCCATGACTGAACGAATTGAGATTTAGAAGCCTAACAGACAATCCGACCAATGCACAGAAGCTTGGATCTACTTTCCAATGAATAGCTTCTTCTATAGACTCCCTGACAATCATAGACAAACAACAACCCCTCTAAAGCTAATAGCTTCTAATAATAAGGAAGAGAAAACCTCTTTGGAAGAGGAGACTACATAGAAGGATTCTAGATCCAGGAATATCTAGCCCCTTTTAATAAGGCACCCCCCCCCACCCCATTAAAGAAGAGTCAAACTTACTATATGCTAAAGAGGAGTGCTCATAGAAAACACATAGATTACATATGCCAAAAATCCTGGCCTATATCATAATGCTTATACCTCACTAAATAGGTAACTCACGTTTATTATGGATATTTTAATAATACCGCCTACTCTGAATGGAGACCAAAAAGGGTCATATCAGAATAGCCTAACTTATTAATAATGCTAAAGACTCTGCAAAAATTATAGATAATATTATTTACAGAGATTTAACCAGAGATTGTGGCAAACCCAAAACCCCATAGTAAGTCTATGGGAGTGTTTAGAGTCAAGATATAGCCAAATCATGTGCCCGAGATCTACATGAACTACGGGAAAGTCACTAGTGATGACCGTCATCCCAATTCTATGAATAGCATACATGACAAGTCACAAGGTCCTGATAAGAGAACTATGGCCCACATTAGACTATCTAATTTAAACATCGTATAACAATGGAGATTTAATAAAAAATTGTATTGAATACATCAACGGTTGCCTAGCCGCTCGGGCTTGCTGATAAATTAGATATCCTAAACAATTCGATATTTATGCCATGAGGCAGAAACTTAAGATTTTAATAAATTTATTGATTCTTATATTCATAATCTTAGCATCAATAATTTCATCTTTGTACTAACAAATGCCACGGTGTTAGAAATCCCCAAGAAAGATTGAGCACTGATACTAGATATTAACTGATTGAATACTGAATTTTGCAGACGACATATCACAACTGTAATATCTCTGGACTTGCAAAGATTTAGAAAACATTTTGACCGAAATAGTTGGTGGATGCTTAAATCCAAAGATTCTCGTCCGCTCTTCCCCCCTCCAGCGCAACCCCAACCCCACTCCAACCGGCCCGCCGCCAACCCCCAGACAACAACCTCAACGCGCAAAAACCCAAGACTCACCGAATAATCCGGGAATAATCCGACCGAAAATTGCCGGTGGCATCACCAACAACCTTCAGCCAAACTGCCCCCAAAATACCCAGCAAATCCCGAGCCCCGCCCCCCGAAACCCCGTCCGAAGGCCCGCAGCAACCCAGTCAAAATAGAGCAAAATTTACGCTATAAAAGGAAAACCAAACAAAAATCTGGAAAAAATGAAAACAAAACGAACTCACCGAAGCTATGTCAACGCAGAAGAATCCGACTCATATTCCTCCTTCCTGCCCCTTTATCCGATTGATTATCCTTTCTAAGCGAATAATGTACTTGTAGACATTAATCCTGTACTCATAATGATCCTATGAAACCTTTACTGAATCTAATTCTTTTCAGCGCCTGACGAAATTATACTACGATTTACTTAAGAATCAGGGTTATCCCCTCCACAAATAAACTCGCTTTGGTTAAATAAATATGTCAACCTGCCGACATAAGAGGTAAAAGGAGCGAGAAAAAACGCTGAATGGCCCGAAGACAACTGGCCATCTAAAGTTGGATGAAAGCAAAAATCGTATCTCGAAATAATGCGTAGAATACCATCTGACTTATCGGCTTATGAAATGCGCATAGAAAATAATCTGCAACAAAATCCCATACGGTAACCAGTCAGGTCAGTCTTTAATTATGCTGAAATTGTCGCTGATAAACGAATAAATGTCTGAATAGACTATCATTCCAAGAGAGACTACAAGACTGGCAATGACTTGGAATGACTATTTTCAGCAATTTAACATTCCCAATATTAAACAAAACTGAGATAAGACTAATTCTTAGGCAAGAAGATGACTAGATTCTAGGAATGCGGATATGGAAAAAGGGAAACGGAAATGCATAAACCCGGAAGTATACTACCGGAAACTGATCAAAATCCTACAACCCGGATGTACAGAATTACCGGAAGAGGAAGCTGAAACCCCGGAAATGTGGAAAAAAAGAAAAAAGAAATGGATAAAACCGGAAGTAGACTACCGGAACTGATCAAGATCCTACAATCCGGATGTACAGACTAACCGGAAGAGGGAACTGAAAAAACGGAACCGGCAATTGATGAACAGAAGCTCTCATGGAAACGGAAATCGGAATTACATCCAGGTCTGACCGACCCGGAAGTACACTTCTAATACCGGAAGCGGAAGTAAACTGACTAGTGTCCACAACGGAACCGGAAATGCCTCTACCAGAATTCGGAAAATAAAAAGAGTCCTCAGACTCCGGATATCTGGAATGGCCGGAAACGCTAAAAGACCCGGAAACGGAAGTAGACACTAGACCTCTAGGACCCGGATGTCCTACATAACCGGAAGACAGACCGGAAGTAACCGAAACGGAAGTGGTAACCGGATCTTGCCGACCCGGATCACCCCCCCCCACCCCCCCCCCCCCCCCAAAAAAAAACCCGGAAGTCTTTCCGGAAACGGAAGCTACCGAAGCCGGAACCGGATCTTGACGACCCGAATGTCTCGCTAAACCGGAAGTCCGGCCGGAAAAAAAATGAGAATCGTAAAACGGAAGTAGCCGGAATTAGCAAGACTAGGTAACAACCTCTCAACAATGGGCGCTTTCGAGACTCCTTTAACCACCGGAACCACCGTTACATTGGCATTTTCATAAGTACTAGCCTTATGGACGCCAGCTTCCGCCGACGCCACCACTGCTTGAAGGTTATGCCCGTCACCTTCTAGTCTAACGTGGATTTTCTGTGGTGCACCCTCCGAGCACACCTTCAAGAGCTTAGATGCTCTTGTCCTCTGCTTTTTCGGCGATTCCATCACCTGTCTAGAGGACAGGGGGACCGGCTTCCCCCATTTGCGGGAACGCCCGCTAGCCTTCGGGCTATCCTCGGAGCTTGACGAGCTCTCCTTCCTTTTTTCCTCTTTTATTGCAGAAGAGATCCTTTCATCAAGTGATTTCGTCAAAACGGTGGCAAACGACTCCAACCTAGCAAAGAGCGCCATCCCGGCGTCCGAATTTCCCGATGAATTCCACCCCCCCTCCGTTGCTACCGATAACGGAACAGAGGTTGAAGCAAAGGACACCGCCCTTGTCTTGCTAGCAACGGAGGAAGGGGAAGGACGACCAGAGGCAGCGATTGTTAGACCGACAATCTTTAAAGAACGCTTTCGCTACCGAAAAACGGCCACCCTTCACAAATCACACACATAGCATTAGTAGTACAGGACACTTCGCACAAACGTGCCCGGCGAATCGAGTGATGACGATCACATTTTGCCGACGAACATTTAGTCTTATCTGACCTTTTCGCTAACTCCTACAAACGAAAAAACGTAACAATGAAGCATACCGCTCAAACTCTCACACAAGAGACACCCTCAACTCAGTTCTAACGCGGGAAAATTCAAATTTCCGTACCAGAAACTTTCAAGGGATTTTAATATAATCCTTATAATGCACTAGAAATAACTTCGTTACAGGCTCTATATATGGACTGGACATTATCAATGATGATGATGATTTAGGATAGGCATAACAATCAAGATACCACGAAGCAAAAACGATCTTCGCGAAAACCGGTAATATATAAATTCGTCTATAAGATACCATATAAACACAATTATACTCCTAGACGTAACTTAGGGAGGATTGACTTCATATTGGGCATATTGTTCCGAGATATAAAGTCAAAAGGTATCGCTGCCACAGCACAAAACACAAAAACTTATATAAATATTTTTAGACAACTATTCTGCATGCAGAATAATTGAAAAGTGAATCTGTTTCCTATTCGGGCTCTGATGCGCATGCGTGAGCGCGCGTAGCAACAAGCGTCACTATGAGGTGAGTATAGACTGGTGCCAGTCTATACCTGATGGTAGGCTGGAGGTGGGACTCAACCAGTAGCCTGGTTGAGGGTCCATAGGAATAGGATTAGGCATGGGGTGGTGTGTATGCAGGCATAAAAATCTTATTCTGATAGCAAAATGCAAATAATTGATTTAGCAAGTAGTGATTGAACGGTAATGGATGTTTTTGTGGTGTAATAACAACTTTAATCTTGGTCCTATATAATATTGCTCATGCTGGTAATCAGTGGTGGTTTGCGCTACTGTCTGTGTTGGCGATTGTTTGAGCAAACTCTGCATTATATCAATATGGCAGCATTCAATAACAATGACATTAAACTTTTAAGTGAATGAATAAACAATTTAATCAAATCCAAAATGACCTGGTTTGACTTATTTACTGTATATAGGGTACATTTTGTATGGTGTTTTCATCATTTCTTTGATCTTCAGTGGAACAAGGATTGAGAATTTTTCCCCACTGTGAACAATGGAACAAGGTAGTTAAAGGTAAGTATTAGCTTCAGCTTTACAACCCTTTACCGTCCAATATTTGTCAAGAAAATGTAAATTTCTGCTGAACCCTTTAATGGGTAAATTTGGCCAAGACACAATTCCAATTGCGTCACAAAATGTTAATTTGCTGACCAAGAGTATTCTGGGAGCCAGTCATTCCTGTAATAAATTTTCAAAAGTAGTATTTTCTTAGTCAGCAAAAGGGCATTTCTCAGGAACACTGCAGAGGCTGGTTATGGCCGATTTGACCATTAAAGGGTTAATAAATGCCCATTTGTAAGCCAAGACAATTTTTTAACATTTAGAACTGTAATAACTAGCTTGTTACACAGCCAGTTATTCCAGTGCTCAAATTTAAAAAAAAGGTCTTCTCTTGGCCTGCAAATGGTCATTTCTCAAGACAATTTGATTTCAGATGCCGGTTTTGACCACTCATTGAGTCACGGTAACGTTTTCATATGTCGTGGACCTTTAATACTAAAATTGGTTTAAGAAAATTAAAATTTTCCTATAGAAAATGTCCGTTTGCAGAGCAAGGGAAATACACTTTTGAAAATTTACCAGTGATTCAGTTATGGAGACACTCATTCCAGTAGTCAATTTTCAAAATAATAATTCTCTTGTTCTGCACATGGACATTTCTCATGGCCACTACAGAACATGTTTTCACCAGCTGAAGTGTTAAAGGGGCAATTGCTAAAATGTACAATTCTTATAACAGTGACTAACTACTAACTCTTGGTATGTTATTGGTATATCTAATCATGTTAGTTAGAGCTAATTCAATATAACAAACTTTAACAGTTAATTAAATTCAAACGGCACAAATGATCATGGTGAATGCACCAAAATAGCCTAAACTTTAGGGCAAACTCTTTGTCACTGATTGGAGAAGTTCACTCAATCTGTAATGTACCAGCTTCAAGTTCAGTCTTTCCAGTAGTGGTGGCTTCCTCATCGTCAAACATGTCATCATCAGAAGATTCACTGTCCAACACATCAGCTGTCTCACCATTACTATCAGTGTCTGATTTCACGTTTACAACGCCACGATGAGTGATATTTGGTTAAAAATATGCGGCACAATATATAGCCAGTAATATACTATATACATGTACTGTTAGGCCCTATGACCTGATAGCGGCTGTTATGGTCATACACCGCCCTCAGAATTTAGCGCAGAAATCAAACACATTATATAATACAGGGTGGGAATATCACCTCCAACAAGGGAGTACTTCTACTGATTCTACTGATCATGGTGAATGCACCAAAATAGCCCAAACTTCAGGGCAAACTCTTTGTTACTGATTGGAGAAGTTCACTCAATCTGTAGTGTACCAACTTCAAGTTCATCTATCAGTGTCTGATTCCACATTTACAACACCACGATGAGTGATATTTGGTTAAAAATATGCGGCACAATATATAGCCAGTAATATACTATATACATGTACTGTTAGGCCCTATGACCTGACAGTGGCTGTTATGGTCATACACCGCACTCAGAATTTAGCGCAGAAATCAAACACATTATATAATACAGGGTGGGAATATCGCCTCCAACAAGGGAGTACTTCTACGATTGCATTAACAATTTCAACCGACAAGAGAAAATAATAAATTTGTTACGAATGTGTCAAAATTCTGTTGAATATTTTGAAACTAATTTTACTGAAAGCCAAATTGCTTTCAAAATATTCAACATCATACTTATATAATGACTTTAAAAGTGGAATTCTGGGAATTCAGATTCAAATGGGTAAAATAATGTGATAATTCATTGGTTTTGATTTGGGGCCCACTTCCCTGATAATGCAGGTTACTAGGCCAATATTGGCCCAGTAACTTGCATTATCATTGTTGTTTTAGTAAATGTGATGTCACTGATAATGAGAAAGTTATAGATTGTCACAAGAGAGCCATAGACACAAATATATATTTATATATATATATATCCATTTCGTTTACCTCTGGCCGCGTAAAACAATAATGTTGAAGACAAACAATCCAATAAACTCGATCATCGATACGTGTCTTCGTTTACAATTTTCGAGAAAACTAACTTCAAGCACTGTCAGTAATAAAGCCGATTTAAGATGCCGAAGCGGTCAAATATATAGGCATCACACTTTCTGATTGGCAGTTTTGTTATTCCATGTTATTTGTCTACTTTTTAGTCTGTGGCATACACGAAATGTGCATAGATTGATGTATTGCACACACAAAAATATGTTATTTTCTAAACACTTGACGCCATCTTTGCTAAATCTCATTAAATATGCGTGTATTCTCGACCAATCAGACGGTGATACCCATTGCCAAAAATGGGTAATATGGTTACGTACTCGGATACTCTTGGAGTGAGTTCAGGAAGGTGAATGTTCGGCGAACATTCACGTTCTACGCGGTAGTGTTCAGTTAATAACGGAAAATGTTTTTCGTGCTTCTGAACGCACCCCAGGCACAGGTAAAAGAACTATGTACGCATGTGCATGTCTATGTAAAAGCAGAGATTTTCGGTTACATATTATGTACGAAATAGCGAAATCGAAAACAACCGAATGTCAGGTTTGCAGATTTCGTAAATCGCTTCCCTTTCCGTTATAAGACAAATTTGGCATAACACTGTAGCCGCAACTGGTGCATACATTGTTCTAGAAAGTTATGCCTATTACGTTGGCTCAAATTAGACTATATTGTAATAAACCCATTTCAGAGAATATCTTGGTATATTCATCCAGATTTCAAAAGAAATTGTGGATTTAAAATTTATTAAAATATACGCAGTCATCACACTAGCTTCATACTCAGTAAAGAATACCCAGGTGCGGAGTTCACAGACGTCCATTTTATACAAAATTACGATTGACGATTACGATGATGACATTTCGGCAATTATCATTTACGCCCACGAAAAAGCTAAAGGCGATGCATGTAGTTAACATATATACAGCTCCAATTGCAATTTAAATTACATGTACGGGTCCTTGACAGACCATAGACCGATTCCACTTTATGTTTAATGACGCGTAGTAGGAATCTTTGTCGCGTTACTGAATACATTTTATTGCGCGTTTGACTTTTTTCGTGACAGGGTTTAAAATATTTCATGATGCGTTTAATATATTATAGGACGGGTTTGACTTTCTGTTAGATGGCCCTATAAAATAAATTAAATGCGTTTGCTGTTTTGCCACAGCTGTAAACGCTACGAGCTTTTGACGCTAAAAAGACACATTTTTGTTTCGTTTTTGCTTCATCAAACTGTAAAATTAACTATGATCTGTACTGTAGGGCACATTGTGAGAGATTTCAACATTGATCTACTAAAACAAAACTGCTTTTATACACAAAACCTACCAAACTTAATTGGCTCATATGGCCTCTATCCACTCATAACAAAACCAACTAGAATTACAGATACAACAGCGACCATCATTGAGAATATCTTCACAAATAGCATTGTTGAATGGAAAACTCAATTAGGTATTTTTGTTGCAGACCTGTCTGATCACTTGCCTATTTACTACCTGAAAAAAACAGAAGCTAAACAAAAATCATTCATGAAAAAAAATCTAATGTGTAGGGACTTTGGAATAGAAAATCTTGAAAAATTTAATAGCGCTATGTCTGCTATAAACTGGAACTGCAATCTTGATTGTCAGTCATGTGAAGACAGCACATTCCATACTGTGTGCACAGATGTATATGATTGCACCTTTCCACTAAAAACAGCTAAACAATTTAAACGAAACCCAACTAAACAGTGGCTAACTAGGGATAGATAGCTGCTTGTCATAAGAAACACACACTGTACTTAACCTTTATCAAGCACCCTACAAAGTACAATGAATCTCAATATAAAAAAGTTTGCAACAGACTAAACCAAGTAATCCAGAAATCAATCATTACCATAATAAGTTCATCAGAAAGACAATATCAAAGAAACTTGGAAGTTAATAAACAAAACAAGAAATCAGAGACATCAAGATTTATATATAATGACAAAGTTTTAACCAACAACCAAGATATAGCAAACAAATTTAATGAATATTTTATCAACATTGGACCCAGCCTATCTGAAAAAATTAGGAATACCTCTAATACAAATACAGAAGATTATCTGACAGGCAGCTATCAATCTTCAGCTTTTCTAAATCCTACTAACACAGATGAAATTTCAAAAATCTTAATGCAAATTAACCTGAACAAAAGTACAGGCATTGATAATTTTAAATGGAACATTTTTAAAAACTGTCTCTCACAAATATTAATCCCACTGTTGCACGTTAATACTCCCGCAAATTACTTATTGCAACACTATTTGGACTAACACATATAAAACCAGACTGGCAAGACTAAAATCACTTCAAAAGCAAGCCATTAAACCTTTTGCACAAACAGGAGAGGCCCAAAACGTTTACAAGGCAGAAAATTTATTAAAACTAGAAGATATTGGTAATCTCCAATAATATACAATAATAAAAGACTTTTTCAAAGGTAATCTACCAAATTCACTGTCTTCTCTCTTTAACCTAAACACTGAAATACACTCATACAACACCAGATCTAGACACAACTTTCACACAGAATACAGTAGAATGGAAATCTCAAAACAAAAACCTTCCAGTCAAGCTCCAAAACTGTAGATTAATACAGACACGAACACACGTACACAGATTATCAGTCAAAATTCCTACAAACATATTAATAAACAAATCTTCATTAATAAGTACTAAATCAAGTAATTGGATCTCACTCATACATTAGTTACCGCACCGAGATGCGTCCGGACACCACAGCAATTACCAGCAATTAATTATGAAGAACCACCTGTTAACGATATTGATATTACTATTATTGCCTTGCCTCTACACTCCGGTTTGACATATCTTCTACATAAAATAAAATTTACTGCTGAATATTCTGGATCTAGTGGAATTTTGGGAGACATTGCTGCATAAAGCAGCAATGTCTTCGATTCCAAATGTGTGCAGAAGATTACTTACGTCATACCAGAATCATGCTGGCCATTGTTATCTCTACCGTATCAATAACCATAATCATATTTAATTTGATTTATTTTATTATATATTTCAATGCGAACATCTGGCTGCTGGGTCTTACAGACGACACACCCCAAGGGTCATAGCTCCTCTTGCTGGATGTTTTGAAGAGGATTTGACGGGGGGGTTGTGCTCTCGGTCGGGTGGCTTTTCTGAATATTCAGCTAGTGTGCAGCTTTTTACTCATTGAAATTATTGTCTGGTGACTTGCAGCTACGAGATGGTTAAATGAACATCGACATTGGCTCCTCCTGCCTGATTTTCTGAAGAATTTTCGGAATCAGGTTTGCTGGTGGAAATGCATATGCATACATTCCCTCCCAGCTGATAGTTAGTGTATCTGTTGCAATAGCGCTTGGATTTGGAATTAGAGAGATTTACATCGTCATCTTCACATTCATCTTCGTTGCGAATAAATCTATTTTGGGCTTGCACAGTGGTTGAACAGACGATCAAGCAGACATTGATTTAGAATGCTCATCCTTCAACGTAATGAGTCCACTAGGAGATTGTCTTCCCGGAATATGAGCTGCTCTCAAAGTGATCCTCTGGTTTAGGCACCAGCAAAGCAGTTTCCATGTCATCATACGGTAACTTCGTTCCGCCCTGGCTGTTTATGTAAGTCACTATCATAGACCTGTCTGATCGAACTAGAATTATCTTGTCCTGAACTTTCTCCACGAAATGTCCAGGCCCAGAATTACTGCCCATTATTCCAGCAGATTGATATGTTCCTGTGACTGGTCCAGATTCCAAAATCCTGATACTGTGGCTTCTTCCAGGTAAGCTCCCCATCCCTGCATTGATGCATCCATATACATCATCATTTGAGGGTGGGTAGGGGTGAGCATCACCCGCACCAGGATATTCTCCCTCTTCATCCACCATTGAAGGAAATGTTCCATGGCTAAGATTTCTAGCAGATTGATGTGTTCCTGTGACTAACATTCAAGATTCCAAAGCCCTGATATCTTGGCTTCTTCCAGGCAAGCTCTAGAGCCCTCCATCGACGCATCTGTATACATTGTGACTTGAGGATGGGGAGGGGACAGCATCACCAATGCTAGGAGATATTCCTTACCATCCACCATTACAGGTGCGAATAAGAGTTACACTTACACTATTGAGTAAAGAGATCCTGTGCTCTGGGACTACTGTGTTATGAGAAATAACTGGATAGGCTGCCTGTGCAATGCTGCCTGTGGAATGATTGGTTCCAGAGAAAACCAGCAACCACAGCATTCTCAAGTAAACCATTGCCAGGACATAGCGACTGTTGAACACTGACTGTAATACTGAAATGAGTGATTCCACTCTTTCCTGAGATGGAAAAACTTATCCTACCTCTAGATCAAAGAACATCCCCAGGTAGATCAAATTCTGGGATGGTGTTAGCTCTGATTTTTGAAAGTTGATTATCGAGCCTAAATCTGTCTGAAGTATGATGTTTTCCAGATTGGCTGATAGACTTTCTTGATTGTGTGCTTTTAACAGCCAGTCGTCTATGTACTGCTACATTTCTCCTGCGGAGATATGCTGTGATAGTAAGGGCTACTCCAGTGAAGACACGAGTACTAGTATCGAGATTCCGAATGGGAGAACCTTGAATTCCCATTCTCTGCCTTGGAAGGCAAATTTCAGGCACAGACGAAAGCTTTTCGCTATTGGAATGTGAACATAGGCATCTTTTAGATCTATCGATGCAGTCCACATTCCTTTTCTCAACGCTGCCAACACCGTTCTTACTGTTTCATTTTGAAACTTGGTTTGAGAATGACCCGGTTTAGAGGTTGAGAATTTTTTCTCCATCCTCCGGTGCTTTTAGTTACTAGGAATACAGTTAAATAGAAAGAAGTCCAGACAATTTTCCTGGGCTAGCTAAATTGCTTGTTTTGTATGAGGGAATTTATTTCTTCCTCTATACACAACCGTTAATCTGAATCTCTTGGATTTGGAGTCAAGATCGGTACCGGAGATAGTAGCGATGGTGGATTGTCTATCCAGTCAGGATGGTATCCAACTGAAAGTCATCGCAAGACTAAGCGGTTCTGTGTCACTCGCTTAACTTCGACTCAACAACAAACCCAGACATTGCATTTTGCACAGATGTTCACAAAGTTATCAGTAGAGAATGTGGAGCTCAACATGGAGGGAGTGACCATCGGCCATTGTTGTTATCCTATACACCTATCCCACCACTCAACAGCAGGCATGATGTAAGTATAAGAAGGCGAAGTGGCAGCTTTTCAAGATCCTCACCAATCAGCTGATGCACTGGTAAGACTTTAATCAGTGCATTATCAAAGCCGCAAAAGAAACTATTTCCATCGGTTTTCAAGATGACATTTCATGTCAATTTTAGGATTCATTTTGATGGAATAAACGATCTTTATTAAAGCGTACGCAATAGTTAGGCAGTTCAATTTAATAATTTCATTTCCGCGATGATGTTTTTGACGCATACATTAAACATAGTTGCAAGGTGGCAAGCATTTTGTTAAATTTTTGTGGTATCTTAGAAGCTCAGAAATGTTTCAAAATTCAGAGGAAAAAAATGTGACTACGCTTTATCCTTGTATATAGTGCACACCAACTTTTTAGAACATGTAAATTGATCAAAAATGTGCAGACTTTCTATGGGTTTATACGGTAGTCCTAAGCATCATATATAGAATAAATCTGTCAAGTTTTATTTAAATCTGGTAACCCTTTGGTGATGAAAATGTGATTTTAAACAAGAGCCATCAGAAGACGGCATATCTCCCCCACCCCACACACACCCAACCCCGGAATCCAAACATTTCAGATAAACATACATCAAAAGTGGACATACATGTAAACGTTAATTGTAAAGGACAATATTTTAGAAAAACTAATCAATGAAAAATGAAATCTTGACACTGCATCTCACCTTAAAGATAGATTTGTAAGTGCAGTGTCAATTCCGTTCAACTATTATGCCCTGACAAGAGAATTTTGGTGAATTTTAAACTCAGGAAAATATGGAAGAATTTCTTCAAAATGGAATCATAGCACTGCTTCTTCAACTAATGTATTAAGTGACAAAGGAATTGAGAGCATAGGTTCAAAATTCTTCAAGATCTGGCACAAACAAGACAATTTTGATGAATTTTAAGTATTTCAGGGGAATACATAAGTATAACAACCACAGACCCCATTAAGGTTGGTCTGTCGTTTTATTAACCACATAAACATACTTATCGTTCAATCACTACTTGCTAAATAAATCTACTGACATTTAGCGCCAGAAAGATTTCTAATCTTGCATTTAATGCCTTCTAATGCAAGAACCACAACTCTCTACTCTAGTCCAGGTTTCTGGATGGAGTAGACTCCCTTAATGTTAATCAAACAGAGACATCTGGAATTGTAGCTAAACTGTAGTTGTGTTGACATCTTAAATGATTGTCAGAGATGGAAGGACTGACAGACTGACATACATACATTCTATACAGACGCATGGATGTACAGGCATATGGATAGCACATGCATATCTTCAAGTAGTAATGAGAACACTTACCATGTTTCAAGAAGCAAAGCTAAACTGTAGATGTGTTGACAAGAAATGATTGGTAATGCAGTTCATGTATCGGCTTAAAGGTATTTAAAGGGGGATAACTGATAATGACTCTGTAATGAATAATTTTCTGGCCGTGAAAAAAGCACATGATTTACCGCATTTCAAAAGAATTGTAACTAAACTGTAGGAGTTGCGTTGACAAGGATGGACCGACAGACGAACATACATTTGGCGCAGACGGATGGACATACAAGTATATGGATAGCACATGCATATCTTCATGACGTAATGATAACAGGTAACAAGTTTCAAAAGAAGAGTTGCGTTGTCAAGAAATGACTGGCAATGCAGTTTATGTATCAGGTTTAAGATATTTAAAGGGTGATAATGCTGCAATGAATAATTTTTGGCCGTGAAAGAGCACATGCACATCCGCACATGATACTGATAATGTCGACACAATTTAAAGTTAATCCAGTGAAATCACTAGGAGTTGCGTTGACAAGAAATGATTGTCAGAGATGGATGGACCGACAGACGGACGTACATACATTTTGGACAGACGGATGGACGTACAGGTATACGGATACCACATGCACACCTTCACGTGGTAATGATAACACTTGAGCTAAACTGTAGGAGGAGTTGCGCTGACAAGAAATGATTGGCAATGCAGTTTATGTATCAGCTTTGAGATATTTAAAAGGGGAAAAATAGCATATGCACATCTGCACATGATACTGATAATGTGGACAAATTTTAAGTTAATCCATTGAGAGCACTAGGAGGAGTTGAGTTGACAAGATGGGGACAGATGGACAGACGGACTTGCTGATTGCTATATTCCCCATCTTCCAGACTGGGAGGATAAAAAGCTTAACCAGAGCGGACACCAACGTCAACATCGACATTTTCCTCCTCTCACAAAATCTCTTTTCACTTCACTGAAGGCGACATAAAAAGCAGACCTTCACATGCACGACATGATGCTCAGATGTACAATAATAATATGGACACCATAGGCATAGTTTCTCCCTTTCTTCGGCAGATTTCCTCTAGATTTTCACAAAGGTATTGTTATCAATATTCCACATCGTTTCACTCGAAGATCGCATGTACATCATGGACATGATGTACAGCATTGTACATGTCACACAGATCCTCGATGGTTATACTACCATGGCTATACTACATGGCTATACTACTCTCTAAAAGGTGTTTAGGTAAACATAGGAATTGAAATTATTCTCTTTGAATCGCGACTATAGTAAGAGGCTGTGAATATTTTGCTGACGAATCACATGTTTTATATAACAGGTTCTGTGTGTCTATTGCTCGAGCATCATCTAGATCAATTGGTTGAAGATTAACCATCAAGAGATTATTGTTACTGTTCTCTACCGATATGCAGATTTTCCTACCAACATCGTAGGAGGAAACTTGGTGCAGATCTTCAGGTGCCTTTCCCAAGTTACAAAAGAAGCATCTGTCTTTGCTCAGCGTTGATGAGCATGAGTCTGTAAATCTAGTATGTGGTGTCTCCACTACTACTTGCTCCAACTTCAGAAAGCATAGAACGAGAGGGGCCTTTCACAGAAAACGTCAGCAAGGAAACATGGTCTTTGTTGATGCAACTCTTCTCATATCGGATCTTTGCACAGGCAATTTTATCCTTATAAACCTTGAAACATTGTCTGTGCAACGATGCCTCAGCATAGGGAAGTTGACCTGCAATGACATACATCTTGCATGTACTTGTGTATCCAGTCTAGTATTTCCTGATAGGACTTGACCTGTGGTGCATTAACAAACTCCCCCAGACTCCTGCCATACGATACATAATTAAATGTCACTGTCTATAATTATTTGCTGGCTAGTCTCCACCATGGCTGTTAGCTAGTCTCCACCATGGCTGTTAGAGGTTCGTGATCAGTTAATCTAGATTATGTCTACTACACTCTGTAAGGACAATAAACATAATAAAGATTACGTCTACTACACCCTGTAAGGACAACCAACATAAGATAGATTACGTCTACTACACTCTGTAAGGACCATCAACATAACACAGATTATGCCTACTACACTTTGTAAGGACAATCAACATAACATAGATTATGCCTACTACACGCTGTAAGGACAATCAACATAATATAAATTACGTCTACTACACCCTGTAAGGACAATCAACATAATATAGATTACATCTACTACACTTTGTAAGGACAATCAACATAATATAGATTACATCTACTACACTTAGTAAGGACAATCAACATAATATAGATTACGTCTACTACACTTTGTAAGGACAATCAACATAATATAGATTACATCTACTACACTTTGTAAGGACAACCAACATAATATAGATTACGTCTACTACACTCTGTAAGGACAATCAACATAATATAGATTACGTCTACTACACTTTGTAAGGACAACCAACATAATATAGATTACGTCTACTACACTTTGTAAGGACAATCAACATAATATAGATTATGTCTACTACACTTTGTAAGGACAATCAACATAATATAGATTACGTCTACTACACTTTGTAAGGACAATCAACATAATATAGATTACATCTACTACACTTTGTAAGGACAATCAACATAATATAGATTACGTCTACTACACTTTGTAAGGACAATCAACATAATATAGATTACATCTACTACACTTTGTAAGGACAATCAACATAATATAGATTACATCTACTACACTATGTAAGGACAACCAACATAATATAGATTACATCTACTACACTCTGTAAGGACAACCAACATAATATAGATTACATCTACCACACTCTGTAAGGACAATCAACATAATATAGATTACATCTACTACACTTTGTAAGGACAATCAACATAATATAGATCACGTCTACTACACTCTCTAAGGACAATCAACATAATATAGATTACATCTACTACACTCTGTAAGGACAATCAACATAATATAGATTACATCTACTACACTCTGTAAGGACAATCAACATAATATCGATTACGTCTACTACACCCTGTAAGGACAATCAACATAATATAGATTACATCTACTACACTCTGTAAGGACAATCAACATAATATAGATTACGTCTACCACACTCTGTAAGGACAATCAACATAATATAGATTACATCTACTACACTCTGTAAGGACAATCAACATAATATAGATTACATCTACTACACTCTGTAAGGACAACCAACATAAGATAGATTACGCCTACTACACTCTGTAAGGACAATCAACATAATACAGATTACATCTACTACACTCTGTAAGGACAATCAACATAATATAGATTACGTCTACTACACTTTGTAAGGACAATCAACATAATATAGATTACGTCTACTACACTCTGTAAGGACAATCAACATAATATAGATTACATCTACTACACTCTGTAAGGACAATCAACATAATATAGATTACGTCTACTACACCCTGTAAGGACAATCAACATGTTATAGATTACATCTACTACACTCTGTAAGGACAATCACCATGATATAGATTACGTCTACCACACTCTGTAAGGACAATCAACATAATATAGATTACATCTACTACACTCTGTAAGGACAATCAACATGATATAGATTACATCTACTAGACTCTGTAAGGACAACAAACATAAGATAGATTACGCCTACTACACTCTGTAAGGACAATCAACATAATACAGATTACATCTACTACACTCTGTAATGACAATCAACATAATATAGATTATGTCTACTACACTTTGTAAGGACAATCAACATAATATAGATTACGTCTACTACACTCTCTAAGGACAATCAACATAATATAGATTACATCTACTACACTCTGTAAGGACAATCAACATAATATAGATTACATCGACTACACTCTGTAAGGACAATCAACATAACATAGATTACGTCTACTACACCCTGTAAGGACAATCAACATAATATAGATTACATCTACTACACTCTGTAAGGACAATCAACATAATATAGATTACGTCTACCACACTCTGTAAGGACAATCAACATAATATAGATTACATCTACTACACTCTGTAAGGACAATCAACATAATATAGATTACATCTACTAGACTCTGTAAGGACAACCAACATAAGATAGATTACGCCTACTACACTCTGTAAGGACAATCAACATGATACAGATTACATCTACTACACTCTGTAAGGACAATCAACATAATATAGATTATGTCTACTACACTTTGTAAGGACAATCAACATAATATAGATTACGTCTACTACACTCTCTAAGGACAATCAACATAATATAGATTACATCTACTACACTCTGTAAGGACAATCAACATAATATAGATTACATCGACTACACTCTGTAAGGACAATCAACATAACATAGATTACGTCTACTACACCCTGTAAGGACAATCAACATAATAAAGATTACATCTACTACACTCTGTAAGGACAATCAACATAATATAGATTACATCTACTACACTCTGTAAGGACAATCAACATAATATAGATTACGTCTACTACACTTTGTAAGGACAATCAACATAATATAGATTACATCTACTACACTTTGTAAGGACAATCAACATAATATAGATTATGTCTACTACACTTTGTAAGGACAATCAACATAATATAGATTACATCTACTACACTATGTAAGGACAACCAACATAATATAGATTACATCTACTACACTCTGTAAGGACAACCAACATAATATAGATTACATCTACCACACTCTGTAAGGACAATCAACATAATATAGATTACATCTACTACACTTTGTAAGGACAATCAACATAATATAGATCACGTCTACTACACTCTCTAAGGACAATCAACATAATATAGATTACATCTACTACACTCTGTAAGGACAATCAACATAATATAGATTACATCTACTACACTCTGTAAGGACAATCAACATAATATCGATTACGTCTACTACACCCTGTAAGGACAATCAACATAATATAGATTACATCTACTACACTCTGTAAGGACAATCAACATAATATAGATTACGTCTACCACACTCTGTAAGGACAATCAACATAATATAGATTACATCTACTACACTCTGTAAGGACAATCAACATAATATAGATTACATCTACTACACTCTGTAAGGACAACCAACATAAGATAGATTACGCCTACTACACTCTGTAAGGACAATCAACATAATACAGATTACATCTACTACACTCTGTAAGGACAATCAACATAATATAGATTACGTCTACTACACTTTGTAAGGACAATCAACATAATATAGATTACGTCTACTACACTCTGTAAGGACAATCAACATAATATAGATTACATCTACTACACTCTGTAAGGACAATCAACATAATATAGATTACATCTACTACACTCTGTAAGGACAATCAACATAATATCGATTACGTCTACTACACCCTGTAAGGACAATCAACATGTTATAGATTACATCTACTACACTCTGTAAGGACAATCACCATAATATAGATTACGTCTACCACACTCTGTAAGGACAATCAACATAATATAGATTACATCTACTACACTCTGTAAGGACAATCAACATGATATAGATTACATCTACTAGACTCTGTAAGGACAACAAACATAAGATAGATTACGCCTACTACACTCTGTAAGGACAATCAACATAATACAGATTACATCTACTACACTCTGTAATGACAATCAACATAATATAGATTACGTCTACTACACTTTGTAAGGACAATCAACATAATATAGATTACATCTACTACACTCTGTAAGGACAATCAACATAATATAGATTACGTCTACCACACTCTGTAAGGACAATCAACATAATATAGATTACATCTACTAGACTCTGTAAGGACAACCAACATAAGATAGATTACGCCTACTACACTCTGTAAGGACAATCAACATAATACAGATTACATCTACTACACTCTGTAAGGACAATCAACATAATATAGATTATGTCTACTACACTTTGTAAGGACAATCAACATAATATAGATTACGTCTACTACACTCTCTAAGGACAATCAACATAATATAGATTACATCTACTACACTCTGTAAGGACAATCAACATAATATAGATTACATCGACTACACTCTGTAAGGACAATCAACATAACATAGATTACGTCTACTACACCCTGTAAGGACAATCAACATAATAAAGATTACATCTACTACACTCTGTAAGGACAATCAACATAATATAGATTACATCTACTACACTCTGTAAGGACAATCAACATAATATAGATTACGTCTACTACACTTAGTAAGGACAATCAACATGATATAGATTACGTCTACTACACTTTGTAAGGACAATCAACATAATATAGATTACGTCTACTACACTTTGTAAGGACAACCAACATGTTATAGATTACGTCTACTACACTCTGTAAGGACAATCAACATGATATAGATTACGTCTACTACACTTTGTAAGGACAACCAACATAATATAGATTACGTCTACTACATTCTGTAAGGACAATCAACATGATATAGATTATGTCTACTACACTCTGTAAGGACAATCAACATAATATAGATTACATCTACTACACTTTGTAAGGACAATCAACATAATATAGATTATGTCTACTACACTTTGTAAGGACAATCAACATAATATAGATTACATCTACTACACTCTGTAAGGACAACCAACATAATATAGATTACGTCTACTACACTCTCTAAGGACAATCAACATGATATAGATTACATCTACTACACTCTGTAAGGACAATCAACATAATATAGATTACGTCTACTACACTTTGTAAGGACAATCAACATAATATAGATTACGTCTACTACACTCTCTAAGGACAATCAACATAATATAGATTACATCTACTACACTCTGTAAGGACAATCAACATAATATAGATTACATCTACTACACTCTGTAAGGACAATCAACATAATATAGATTATGTCTACTACACCCTGTAAGGACAATCAACATAATAAAGATTACATCTACTACACTCTGTAAGGACAATCAACATAATATAGATTACGTGTAGTACACTTTGTAAGGACAATCAACATAATATAGATTACATCTACTACACTTAGTAAGGACAATCAACATAATATAGATTACGTCTACTACACTTTGTAAGGACAATCAACATAATATAGATTACGTCTACTACACTCTGTAAGGACAATCAACATAATATAGATTACGTGTACTACACTTTGTAAGGACAATCAACATAATATAGATTACATCTACTACACTCTGTAAGGACAATCAACATAATATAGATTACACCTACTACACTTTGTAAGGACAATCAACATAATATAGATTACGTTTACTACACTTTGTAAGGACAATCAACATGATATAGATTACGTCTACTACACTTTGGAAGGACAATCAACATAATATAGATTACGTCTACTACACTCTGTAAGGACAATCAACATAATATAGATTACGTCTACTACACTTTGTAAGGACAATCAACATAATATAGATTACGTTTACTACACTTTGTAAGGACAATCAACATCATATAGATTACGTCTACTACACTTTGTAAGGACAATCAACATAATATAGATTACGTCTACTACACTCTGTAAGGACAATCAACATAATATAGATTACGTCTACTACACTCTGTAAGGACAATCAACATAATATAGATTACACCTACTACACTCTGTAAGGACAATCAACATAATATAGATTACACCTACTACACATTGTAAGGACAATCAACATAATATAGATTACGTTTACTACACTTTGTAAGGACAATCAACATAATATAGATTACATCTACTACACTTTGTAAGGACAATCAACATAATATAGATTACGTTTACTACACTTTGTAAGGACAATCAACATAATATAGATTACGTCTACTACACTTTGTAAGGACAATCAACATAATATAGATTACGTCTACTACACTCTGTAAGGACAATCAACATAATATAGATTACATCTACTACACTCTGTAAGGACAATCAACATAATACAGATTACATCTACTACACTCTGTATGGACAATCAACATAATATAGATTACGCCTACTACACTTTGTAAGGACAATCAACATAATATAGATTACGTCTACTACACTCTGTAAGGACAACCAACATAAGATAGATTACGTGTAGTACACTTTGTAAGGACAATCAACATAATATAGATTACATCTACTACACTCTGTAAGGACAATCAACATAATATAGATTACGTCTACTACACTTAGTAAGGCCAATCAACATGATATAGATTACGTCTACTACACTTTGTAAGGACAATCAACATAATATAGATTACGTCTACTACACTTTGTAAGGACAACCAACATGTTATAGATTACGTCTACTACACTCTGTAAGGACAATCAACATGATATAGATTACGTCTACTACACTTTGTAAGGACAACCAACATAATATAGATTACGTCTACTACATTCTGTAAGGACAATCAACATGATATAGATTATGTCTACTACACTCTGTAAGGACAATCAACATAATATAGATTACATCTACTACACTCTGTAAGGACAATCAACATAATATAGATTACACCTACTACACTTTGTAAGGACAATCAACATAATATAGATTACGTTTACTACACTTTGTAAGGACAATCAACATGATATAGATTACGTCTACTACACTTTGGAAGGACAATCAACATAATATAGATTACGTCTACTACACTCTGTAAGGACAATCAACATAATATAGATTACGTCTACTACACTTTGTAAGGACAATCAACATAATATAGATTACGTTTACTACACTTTGTAAGGACAATCAACATCATATAGATTACGTCTACTACACTTTGTAAGGACAATCAACATAATATAGATTACGTCTACTACACTCTGTAAGGACAATCAACATAATATAGATTACGTCTACTACACTCTGTAAGGACAATCAACATAATATAGATTACACCTACTACACTCTGTAAGGACAATCAACATAATATAGATTACACCTACTACACATTGTAAGGACAATCAACATAATATAGATTACGTTTACTACACTTTGTAAGGACAATCAACATAATATAGATTACATCTACTACACTTTGTAAGGACAATCAACATAATATAGATTACGTTTACTACACTTTGTAAGGACAATCAACATAATATAGATTACGTCTACTACACTTTGTAAGGACAATCAACATAATATAGATTACGTCTACTACACTCTGTAAGGACAATCAACATAATATAGATTACATCTACTACACTCTGTAAGGACAATCAACATAATACAGATTACATCTACTACACTCTGTATGGACAATCAACATAATATAGATTACGCCTACTACACTTTGTAAGGACAATCAACATAATATAGATTACGTCTACTACACTCTGTAAGGACAACCAACATAAGATAGATTACGTGTAGTACACTTTGTAAGGACAATCAACATAATATAGATTACATCTACTACACTCTGTAAGGACAATCAACATAATATAGATTACGTCTACTACACTTAGTAAGGCCAATCAACATGATATAGATTACGTCTACTACACTTTGTAAGGACAATCAACATAATATAGATTACGTCTACTACACTTTGTAAGGACAACCAACATGTTATAGATTACGTCTACTACACTCTGTAAGGACAATCAACATGATATAGATTACGTCTACTACACTTTGTAAGGACAACCAACATAATATAGATTACGTCTACTACATTCTGTAAGGACAATCAACATGATATAGATTATGTCTACTACACTCTGTAAGGACAATCAACATAATATAGATTACATCTACTACACTTTGTAAGGACAATCAACATAATATAGATTATGTCTACTACACTCTGTAAGGACAATCAACATAATATAGATTACATCTACTACACTCTGTAAGGACAATCAACATAATATAGATTACGTCTACTACACTCTGTAAGGACAATCAACATAATATAGATTACGTGTAGTACACTTTGTAAGGACAATCAACATAATATAGATTACATCTACTACACTTAGTAAGGACAATCAACATAATATAGATTACGTCTACTACACTTTGTAAGGACAATCAACATAATATAGATTACGTCTACTACACTCTGTAAGGACAATCAACATAATATAGATTACGTGTACTACACTTTGTAAGGACAATCAACATAATATAGATTACGTCTACTACACTCTGTAAGGACAATCAACATAATATAGATTACGTCTACTACACTCTGTAAGGACAATCAACATAATATAGATTACATCTACTACACTCTGTAAGGACAATCAACATAATATAGATTACGTCTACTACACTCTGTAAGGACAATCAACATAATATAGATTACGTCTACTACACTCTGTAAGGACAATCAACATAATATAGATTACATCTACTACACTTTGTAAGGACAATCAACATAATATAGATTACGTCTACTACACTTTGTAAGGACAATCAACATAATATAGATTACGTCTACTACACTTTGTAAGGACAATCAACATAATATAGATTACGTCTACTACACTCTGTAAGGACAATCAACATAATATAGATTACATCTACTACACTCTGTAAGGACAATCAACATAATACAGATTACATCTACTACACTCTGTATGGACAATCAACATGATATAGATTACGCCTACTACACTTTGTAAGGACAATCAACATAATATAGATTATGTCTACTACACTCTGTAAGGACAACCAACATAAGATAGATTACGCCTACTACACTCTGTAAGGACAATCAACATAATACAGATTACATCTAATACACTCTGTAAGGACAATCAACATAATATAGATTACGTCTACTACACTCTGTAAGGACAATCAACATAATATAGATTACATCTACTACACTCTGTAAGGACAATCAACATAATATAGATTACGTCTACTACACTCTGTAAGGACAATCAACATGATATAGATTACGTGTACTACACTTTGTAAGGACAATCAACATAATATAGATTACGTCTACTACACTCTGTAAGGACAATCAACATAATATAGATTACATCTACTACACTCTGTAAGGACAATCAACATAATATAGATTACGTCTACCACACTCTGTAAGGACAATCAACATAATATAGATTACATCTACTACACTCTGTAAGGACAATCAACATAATATAGATTACATCTACTAGACTCTGTAAGGACAACCAACATAAGATAGATTACATCTACTAGACTCTGTAAGGACAACCAACATAAGATAGATTACGCCTACTACACTCTGTAAGGACAATCAACATAATACAGATTACATCTACTACACTCTGTAAGGACAATCAACATAATATAGATTATGTCTACTACACTTTGTAAGGACAATCAACATAATATAGATTACGTCTACTACACTCTCTAAGGACAATCAACATAATATAGATTACATCTACTACACTCTGTAAGGACAATCAACATAATATAGATTACATCGACTACACTCTGTAAGGACAATCAACATAACATAGATTACGTCTACTACACCCTGTAAGGACAATCAACATAATAAAGATTACATCTACTACACTCTGTAAGGACAATCAACATAATATAGATTACATCTACTACACTCTGTAAGGACAATCAACATAATATAGATTACGTCTACTACACTTAGTAAGGACAATCAACATGATATAGATTACGTCTACTACACTTTGTAAGGACAATCAACATAATATAGATTACGTCTACTACACTTTGTAAGGACAACCAACATGTTATAGATTACGTCTACTACACTCTGTAAGGACAATCAACATGATATAGATTACGTCTACTACACTTTGTAAGGACAACCAACATAATATAGATTACGTCTACTACATTCTGTAAGGACAATCAACATGATATAGATTATGTCTACTACACTCTGTAAGGACAATCAACATAATATAGATTACATCTACTACACTTTGTAAGGACAATCAACATAATATAGATTACGTGTCTACTACACTTTGTAAGGACAATCAACATAATATAGATTACGTCTACTACACTTTGTAAGGACAATCAACATAATATAGATTACGTCTACTACACTCTGTAAGGACAATCAACATAATATAGATTACGTCTACTACACTCTGTAAGGACAATCAACATAATATAGATTACATCTACTACACTCTGTAAGGACAATCAACATAATATAGATTACACCTACTACACATTGTAAGGACAATCAACATAATATAGATTACGTTTACTACACTTTGTAAGGACAATCAACATAATATAGATTACATCTACTACACTTTGTAAGGACAATCAACATAATATAGATTACGTCTACTACACTTTGTAAGGACAATCAACATAATATAGATTACGTCTACTACACTTTGTAAGGACAATCAACATAATATAGATTACGTCTACTACACTCTGTAAGGACAATCAACATAATATAGATTACATCTACTACACTCTGTAAGGACAATCAACATAATACAGATTACATCTACTACACTCTGTATGGACAATCAACATAATATAGATTACGCCTACTACACTTTGTAAGGACAATCAACATAATATAGATTACGTCTACTACACTCTGTAAGGACAACCAACATAAGATAGATTACGTGTAGTACACTTTGTAAGGACAATCAACATAATATAGATTACATCTACTACACTCTGTAAGGACAATCAACATAATATAGATTACGTCTACTACACTTAGTAAGGACAATCAACATAATATAGATTACGTCTACTACACTTTGTAAGGACAATCAACATAATATAGATTACGTCTACTACACTCTGTAAGGACAATCAACATAATATAGATTACGTCTACTACACTCTGTAAGGACAATCAACATAATATAGATTACGTCTACTACACTTTGTAAGGACAATCAACATAATATAGATTACGTCTACTACATTCTGTAAGGACAATCAACATGATATAGATTATGTCTACTACACTCTGTAAGGACAATCAACATAATATAGATTACATCTACTACACTTTGTAAGGACAATCAACATAATATAGATTACGTCTACTACACTTTGTAAGGACAATCAACATAATATAGATTACATCTACTACACTCTGTAAGGACAATCAACATAATATAGATTACGTGTAGTACACTTTGTAAGGACAATCAACATAATATAGATTACATCTACTACACTCTGTAAGGACAATCAACATAATATAGATTACGTCTACTACACTTTGTAAGGACAATCAACATAATATAGATTACGTCTACTACACTCTGTAAGGACAATCAACATAATATAGATTACGTGTACTACACTTTGTAAGGACAATCAACATAATATAGATTACATCTACTACACTCTGTAAGGACAATCAACATAATATAGATTACATCTACTACACTTTGTAAGGACAATCAACATAATATAGATTACGTTTACTACACTTTGTAAGGACAATCAACATAATATAGATTACGTCTACTACACTTTGGAAGGACAATCAACATAATATAGATTACGTCTACTACACTCTGTAAGGACAATCAACATAATATAGATTACGTCTACTACACTTTGTAAGGACAATCAACATAATATAGATTACGTCTACTACACTCTGTAAGGACAATCAACATAATATAGATTACGTCTACTACACTCTGTAAGGACAATCAACATAATATAGATTACGTCTACTACACTTTGTAAGGACAATCAACATAATATAGATTACGTCTACTACACTCTGTAAGGACAATCAACATAATATAGATTACATCTACTACACTCTGTAAGGACAATCAACATAATATAGATTACGTCTACTACACTCTGTAAGGACAATCAACATAATATAGATTACATCTACTACACTCTGTAAGGACAATCAACATAACATAGATTACACCTACTACACATTGTAAGGACAATCAACATAATATAGATTACGTCTACTACACTTTGTAAGGACAATCAACATAATATAGATTACATCTACTACACTTTGTAAGGACAATCAACATAATATAGATTACGTTTACTACACTTTGTAAGGACAATCAACATAATATAGATTATGTCTACTACACTTTGTAAGGACAATCAACATAATATAGATTACGTCTACTACACTCTGTAAGGACAATCAACATAATATAGATTACGTCTACTACACTCTGTAAGGACAATCAACATAATATAGATTACGTCTACTACACTCTGTAAGGACAATCAACATAATATAGATTACGTCTACTACACTCTGTAAGGACAATCAACATAATATAGATTACGTCTACTACACTCTGTAAGGACAATCAACATAATATAGATTACATCTACTACACTTTGTAAGGACAATCAACATAATATAGATTACGTTTACTACACTTTGTAAGGACAATCAACATAATATAGATTACGTCTACTACACTTTGTAAGGACAATCAACATAATATAGATTACGTCTACTACACTCTGTAAGGACAATCAACATAATATAGATTACATCTACTACACTCTGTAAGGACAATCAACATAATATAGATTACATCTACTACACTCTGTAAGGACAATCAACATAATATAGATTACATCTACTACACTTTGTAAGGACAATCAACATAATATAGATTACGTCTACTACACTCTGTAAGGACAATCAACATAATATAGATTACGTGTAGTACACTTTGTAAGGACAATCAACATAATATAGATTACACCTACTACACATTGTAAGGACAATCAACATAATATAGATTACGTTTACTACACTTTGTAAGGACAATCAACATAATATAGATTACATCTACTACACTTTGTAAGGACAATCAACATAATATAGATTACGTTTACTACACTTTGTAAGGACAATCAACATAATATAGATTACGTCTACTACACTTTGTAAGGACAACCAACATAATATAGATTACGTCTACTACATTCTGTAAGGACAATCAACATGATATAGATTATGTCTACTACACTCTGTAAGGACAATCAACATAATATAGATTACATCTACTACACTTTGTAAGGACAATCAACATAATATAGATTATGTCTACTACACTTTGTAAGGACAATCAACATCATATAGATTACATCTACTACACTCTGTAAGGACAACCAACATAATATAGATTACGTGTAGTACACTTTGTAAGGACAATCAACATAATATAGATTACATCTACTACACTTAGTAAGGACAATCAACATAATATAGATTACGTCTACTACACTTTGTAAGGACAATCAACATAATATAGATTACGTCTACTACACTCTGTAAGGACAATCAACATAATATAGATTACGTGTACTACACTTTGTAAGGACAATCAACATAATATAGATTACATCTACTACACTCTGTAAGGACAATCAACATAATATAGATTACACCTACTACACTTTGTAAGGACAATCAACATAATATAGATTACGTTTACTACACTTTGTAAGGACAATCAACATAATATAGATTACGTCTACTACACTTTGGAAGGACAATCAACATAATATAGATTACGTCTACTACACTCTGTAAGGACAATCAACATAATATAGATTACGTCTACTACACTTTGTAAGGACAATCAACATAATATAGATTACGTTTACTACACTTTGTAAGGACAATCAACATGATATAGATTACGTCTACTACACTTTCTAAGGACAATCAACATAATATAGATTACGTCTACTACACTCTGTAAGGACAATCAACATAATATAGATTACGTCTACTACACTCTGTAAGGACAATCAACATAATATAGATTACACCTACTACACTCTGTAAGGACAATCAACATAATATAGATTACACCTACTACACATTGTAAGGACAATCAACATAATATAGATTACGTTTACTACACTTTGTAAGGACAATCAACATAATATAGATTACATCTACTACACTCTGTAAGGACAATCAACATAATATAGATTACGTTTACTACACTTTGTAAGGACAATCAACATAATATAGATTACGTCTACTACACTTTGTACGGACAATCAACATAATATAGATTACGTCTACTACACTCTGTAAGGACAATCAACATAATATAGATTACATCTACTACACTCTGTAAGGACAATCAACATAATACAGATTACATCTACTACACTCTGTATGGACAATCAACATAATATAGATTACGCCTACTACACTTTGTAAGGACAATCAACATAATATAGATTACGTCTACTACACTCTGTAAGGACAACCAACATAAGATAGATTACGCCTACTACACTCTGTAAGGACAATCAACATAATACAGATTACATCTAATACACTCTGTAAGGACAATCAACATAATATAGATTACGTCTACTACACTCTGTAAGGACAATCAACATAATATAGATTACATCTACTACACTCTGTAAGGACAATCAACATAATATAGATTACGTCTACTACACTCTGTAAGGACAATCAACATGATATAGATTACGTGTACTACACTTTGTAAGGACAATCAACATAATATAGATTACGTCTACTACACTCTCTAAGGACAATCAACATAATATAGATTACATCTACTACACTCTGTAAGGACAATCAACATAACATAGATTACGTCTACTACACCCTGTAAGGACAATAAACATAATAAAGATTACATCTACTACACTCTGTAAGGACAATCAACATAATATAGATTACATCTACTACACTCTGTAAGGACAATCAACATAATATAGATTACGTGTAGTACACTTTGTAAGGACAATCAACATAATATAGATTACATCTACTACACTTAGTAAGGACAATCAACATAATATAGATTACGTCTACTACACTTTGTAAGGACAATCAACATAATATAGATTACGTCTACTACACTTTGTAAGGACAACCAACATAATATAGATTACGTCTACTACACTCTGTAAGGACAATCAACATAATATAGATTACGTCTACTACACTCTGTAAGGACAATCAACATAATATAGATTACGTCTACTACACTCTGTAAGGACAATCAACATAATATAGATTACGTCTACTACACTCTGTAAGGACAATCAACATAATATAGATTACATCTACTACACTTTGTAAGGACAATCAACATCATATAGATTACGTTTACTACACTTTGTAAGGACAATCAACATAATATAGATTACGTCTACTACACTTTGTAAGGACAATCAACATAATATAGATTACGTCTACTACACTCTGTAAGGACAATCAACATAATATAGATTACATCTACTACACTCTGTAAGGACAATCAACATAATACAGATTACATCTACTACACTCTGTATGGACAATCAACATGATATAGATTACGCCTACTACACTTTGTAAGGACAATCAACATAATATAGATTATGTCTACTACACTCTGTAAGGACAATCAACATAATATAGATTACACCTACTACACTCTGTAAGGACAATCAACATAATATAGATTACACCTACTACACATTGTAAGGACAATCAACATAATATAGATTACGTTTACTACACTTTGTAAGGACAATCAACATAATATAGATTACATCTACTACACTTTGTAAGGACAATCAACATAATATAGATTACGTTTACTACACTTTGTAAGGACAATCAACATAATATAGATTACGTCTACTACACTTTGTACGGACAATCAACATAATATAGATTACGTCTACTACACTCTGTAAGGACAATCAACATAATATAGATTACATCTACTACACTCTGTAAGGACAATCAACATAATACAGATTACATCTACTACACTCTGTATGGACAATCAACATAATATAGATTACGCCTACTACACTTTGTAAGGACAATCAACATAATATAGATTACGTCTACTACACTCTGTAAGGACAACCAACATAAGATAGATTACGCCTACTACACTCTGTAAGGACAATCAACATAATACAGATTACATCTAATACACTCTGTAAGGACAATCAACATAATATAGATTACGTCTACTACACTCTGTAAGGACAATCAACATAATATAGATTACATCTACTACACTGTAAGGACAATCAACATAATATAGATTACGTCTACTACACTCTGTAAGGACAATCAACATGATATAGATTACGTGTACTACACTTTGTAAGGACAATCAACATAATATAGATTACGTCTACTACACTCTCTAAGGACAATCAACATAATATAGATTACATCTACTACACTCTGTAAGGACAATCAACATAACATAGATTACGTCTACTACACCCTGTAAGGACAATAAACATAATAAAGATTACATCTACTACACTCTGTAAGGACAATCAACATAATATAGATTACATCTACTACACTCTGTAAGGACAATCAACATAATATAGATTACGTGTAGTACACTTTGTAAGGACAATCAACATAATATAGATTACATCTACTACACTTAGTAAGGACAATCAACATAATATAGATCACGTCTACTACACTTTGTAAGGACAATCAACATAATATAGATTACGTCTACTACACTCTGTAAGGACAATCAACATAATATAGATTACATCTACTACACTCTGTAAGGACAATCAACATAACATAGATTACGTCTACTACACCCTGTAAGGACAATAAACATAATAAAGATTACATCTACTACACTCTGTAAGGACAATCAACATAATATAGATTACATCTACTACACTCTGTAAGGACAATCAACATAATATAGATTACGTGTAGTACACTTTGTAAGGACAATCAACATAATATAGATTACATCTACTACACTTAGTAAGGACAATCAACATAATATAGATTACGTCTACTACACTTTGTAAGGACAATCAACATAATATAGATTACGTCTACTACACTCTGTAAGGACAATCAACATAATATAGATTACATCTACTACACTCTGTAAGGACAATCAACATAATACAGATTACATCTACTACACTCTGTATGGACAATCAACATGATATAGATTACGCCTACTACACTTTGTAAGGACAATCAACATAATATAGATTATGTCTACTACACTCTGTAAGGACAATCAACATAATATAGATTACACCTACTACACTCTGTAAGGACAATCAACATAATATAGATTACACCTACTACACATTGTAAGGACAATCAACATAATATAGATTACGTTTACTACACTTTGTAAGGACAATCAACATAATATAGATTACATCTACTACACTTTGTAAGGACAATCAACATAATATAGATTACGTTTACTACACTTTGTAAGGACAATCAACATAATATAGATTACGTCTACTACACTTTGTACGGACAATCAACATAATATAGATTACGTCTACTACACTCTGTAAGGACAATCAACATAATATAGATTACATCTACTACACTCTGTAAGGACAATCAACATAATACAGATTACATCTACTACACTCTGTATGGACAATCAACATAATATAGATTACGCCTACTACACTTTGTAAGGACAATCAACATAATATAGATTACGTCTACTACACTCTGTAAGGACAACCAACATAAGATAGATTACGCCTACTACACTCTGTAAGGACAATCAACATAATACAGATTACATCTAATACACTCTGTAAGGACAATCAACATAATATAGATTACGTTTACTACACTCTGTAAGGACAATCAACATAATATAGATTACATCTACTACACTGTAAGGACAATCAACATAATATAGATTACGTCTACTACACTCTGTAAGGACAATCAACATGATATAGATTACGTGTACTACACTTTGTAAGGACAATCAACATAATATAGATTACGTCTACTACACTCTCTAAGGACAATCAACATAATATAGATTACATCTACTACACTCTGTAAGGACAATCAACATAACATAGATTACGTCTACTACACCCTGTAAGGACAATAAACATAATAAAGATTACATCTACTACACTCTGTAAGGACAATCAACATAATATAGATTACATCTACTACACTCTGTAAGGACAATCAACATAATATAGATTACGTGTAGTACACTTTGTAAGGACAATCAACATAATATAGATTACATCTACTACACTTAGTAAGGACAATCAACATAATATAGATTACGTCTACTACACTTTGTAAGGACAATCAACATAATATAGATTACGTCTACTACACTCTGTAAGGACAATCAACATAATATAGATTACATCTACTACACTCTGTAAGGACAATCAACATAACATAGATTACGTCTACTACACCCTGTAAGGACAATAAACATAATAAAGATTACATCTACTACACTCTGTAAGGACAATCAACATAATATAGATTACATCTACTACACTCTGTAAGGACAATCAACATAATATAGATTACGTGTAGTACACTTTGTAAGGACAATCAACATAATATAGATTACATCTACTACACTTAGTAAGGACAATCAACATAATATAGATTACGTCTACTACACTTTGTAAGGACAATCAACATAATATAGATTACGTCTACTACACTCTGTAAGGACAACCAATATAAGATAGATTACGCCTACTACACTCTGTAAGGACAATCAACATAATACAGATTACATCTACTACACTCTGTAAGGACAATCAACATAATATAGATTACGTCTACTACACTTTGTAAGGACAATCAACATAATATAGATTACGTCTACTACACTCTCTAAGGACAATCAACATAATATAGATTACATCTACTACACTCTGTAAGGACAATCAACATAACATAGATTACGTCTACTACACCCTGTAAGGACAATCAACATAATAAAGATTACATCTACTACACTCTGTAAGGACAATCAACATAATATAGATTACATCTACTACACTCTGTAAGGACAATCAACATAATATAGATTACGTGTAGTACACTTTGTAAGGACAATCAACATAATATAGATTACATCTACTACACTTAGTAAGGACAATCAACATGATATAGATTATGTCTACTACACTTTGTAAGGACAAGCAACATAATATAGATTACGTCTACTACACTCTGTAAGGACAATCAACATAATATAGATTACGTCTACTACACTTTGTAAGGACAACCAACATAATATAGATTACGTCTACTACACTCTGTAAGGACAATCAACATAATATAGATTACATCTACTACACTTTGTAAGGACAATCAACATAATATAGATTATGTCTACTACACTTTGTAAGGACAAGCAACATAATATAGATTACATCTACTACACTCTGTAAGGACAACCAACATAATATAGATTACGTCTACTACACTTTGTAAGGACAATCAACATAATATAGATTACGTTTACTACACTTTGTAAGGACAATCAACATGATATAGATTACGTCTACTACACTTTGTAAGGACAATCAACATAATATAGATTACGTCTACTACACTCTGTAAGGACAATCAACATAATATAGATTACACCTACTACACATTGTAAGGACAATCAACATAATATAGATTACGTTTACTACACTTTGTAAGGACAATCAACATGATATAGATTACGTCTACTACACTTTGTAAGGACAATCAACATAATATAGATTACGTTTACTACACTTTGTAAGGACAATCAACATAATATAGATTACGTCTACTACACTTTGTAAGGACAATCAACATAATATAGATTACGTCTACTACACTCTCTAAGGACAATCAACATAATATAGATTACATCTACTACACTCTGTATGGACAATCAACATGATATAGATTACGCCTACTACACTTTGTAAGGACAATCAACATAATATAGATTATGTCTACTACACTCTGTAAGGACAACCAACATAAGATAGATTACGCCTACTACACTCTGTAAGGACAATCAACATAATACAGATTACATCTAATACACTCTGTAAGGACAATCAACATAATATAGATTACGTTTACTACACTTTGTAAGGACAATCAACATAATATAGATTACGTCTACTACACTCTGTAAGGACAATCAACATAATATAGATTACATCTACTACACTCTGTAAGGACAATCAACATAATATAGATTACGTCTACTACACTCTGTAAGGACAATCAACATAATATAGATTACGTCTACTACACTCTGTAAGGACAATCAACATAATATAGATTACATCTACTACACTCTGTAAGGACAATCAACATAATACAGATTACATCTACTACACTCTGTATGGACAATCAACATAATATAGATTACGCCTACTACACTTTGTAAGGACAATCAACATAATATAGATTACGTCTACTACACTCTGTAAGGACAACCAACATAAGATAGATTACGCCTACTACACTCTGTAAGGACAATCAACATAATACAGATTACATCTAATACACTCTGTAAGGACAATCAACATAATATAGATTACGTCTACTACACTCTGTAAGGACAATCAACATAATATAGATTACATCTACTACACTCTGTAAGGACAATCAACATAATATAGATTACGTCTACTACACTCTGTAAGGACAATCAACATGATATAGATTACGTGTACTACACTTTGTAAGGACAATCAACATAATATAGATTACGTCTACTACACTCTCTAAGGACAATCAACATAATATAGATTACATCTACTACACTCTGTAAGGACAATCAACATAACATAGATTACGTCTACTACACCCTGTAAGGACAATAAACATAATAAAGATTACATCTACTACACTCTGTAAGGACAATCAACATAATATAGATTACATCTACTACACTCTGTAAGGACAATCAACATAATATAGATTACGTGTAGTACACTTTGTAAGGACAATCAACATAATATAGATTACATCTACTACACTTAGTAAGGACAATCAACATAATATAGATTACGTCTACTACACTTTGTAAGGACAATCAACATAATATAGATTACGTCTACTACACTTTGTAAGGACAACCAACATAATATAGATTACGTCTACTACACTCTGTAAGGACAATCAACATAATATAGATTACGTCTACTACACTCTGTAAGGACAATCAACATAATATAGATTACGTCTACTACACTCTGTAAGGACAATCAACATAATATAGATTACGTCTACTACACTCTGTAAGGACAATCAACATAATATAGATTACATCTACTACACTTTGTAAGGACAATCAACATCATATAGATTACGTTTACTACACTTTGTAAGGACAATCAACATAATATAGATTACGTCTACTACACTTTGTAAGGACAATCAACATAATATAGATTACGTCTACTACACTCTGTAAGGACAATCAACATAATATAGATTACATCTACTACACTCTGTAAGGACAATCAACATAATACAGATTACATCTACTACACTCTGTATGGACAATCAACATGATATAGATTACGCCTACTACACTTTGTAAGGACAATCAACATAATATAGATTATGTCTACTACACTCTGTAAGGACAATCAACATAATATAGATTACACCTACTACACTCTGTAAGGACAATCAACATAATATAGATTACACCTACTACACATTGTAAGGACAATCAACATAATATAGATTACGTTTACTACACTTTGTAAGGACAATCAACATAATATAGATTACATCTACTACACTTTGTAAGGACAATCAACATAATATAGATTACGTTTACTACACTTTGTAAGGACAATCAACATAATATAGATTACGTCTACTACACTTTGTACGGACAATCAACATAATATAGATTACGTCTACTACACTCTGTAAGGACAATCAACATAATATAGATTACATCTACTACACTCTGTAAGGACAATCAACATAATACAGATTACATCTACTACACTCTGTATGGACAATCAACATAATATAGATTACGCCTACTACACTTTGTAAGGACAATCAACATAATATAGATTACGTCTACTACACTCTGTAAGGACAACCAACATAAGATAGATTACGCCTACTACACTCTGTAAGGACAATCAACATAATACAGATTACATCTAATACACTCTGTAAGGACAATCAACATAATATAGATTACGTCTACTACACTCTGTAAGGACAATCAACATAATATAGATTACATCTACTACACTGTAAGGACAATCAACATAATATAGATTACGTCTACTACACTCTGTAAGGACAATCAACATGATATAGATTACGTGTACTACACTTTGTAAGGACAATCAACATAATATAGATTACGTCTACTACACTCTCTAAGGACAATCAACATAATATAGATTACATCTACTACACTCTGTAAGGACAATCAACATAACATAGATTACGTCTACTACACCCTGTAAGGACAATAAACATAATAAAGATTACATCTACTACACTCTGTAAGGACAATCAACATAATATAGATTACATCTACTACACTCTGTAAGGACAATCAACATAATATAGATTACGTGTAGTACACTTTGTAAGGACAATCAACATAATATAGATTACATCTACTACACTTAGTAAGGACAATCAACATAATATAGATCACGTCTACTACACTTTGTAAGGACAATCAACATAATATAGATTACGTCTACTACACTCTGTAAGGACAATCAACATAATATAGATTACATCTACTACACTCTGTAAGGACAATCAACATAACATAGATTACGTCTACTACACCCTGTAAGGACAATAAACATAATAAAGATTACATCTACTACACTCTGTAAGGACAATCAACATAATATAGATTACATCTACTACACTCTGTAAGGACAATCAACATAATATAGATTACGTGTAGTACACTTTGTAAGGACAATCAACATAATATAGATTACATCTACTACACTTAGTAAGGACAATCAACATAATATAGATTACGTCTACTACACTTTGTAAGGACAATCAACATAATATAGATTACGTCTACTACACTCTGTAAGGACAATCAACATAATATAGATTACATCTACTACACTCTGTAAGGACAATCAACATAATACAGATTACATCTACTACACTCTGTATGGACAATCAACATGATATAGATTACGCCTACTACACTTTGTAAGGACAATCAACATAATATAGATTATGTCTACTACACTCTGTAAGGACAATCAACATAATATAGATTACACCTACTACACTCTGTAAGGACAATCAACATAATATAGATTACACCTACTACACATTGTAAGGACAATCAACATAATATAGATTACGTTTACTACACTTTGTAAGGACAATCAACATAATATAGATTACATCTACTACACTTTGTAAGGACAATCAACATAATATAGATTACGTTTACTACACTTTGTAAGGACAATCAACATAATATAGATTACGTCTACTACACTTTGTACGGACAATCAACATAATATAGATTACGTCTACTACACTCTGTAAGGACAATCAACATAATATAGATTACATCTACTACACTCTGTAAGGACAATCAACATAATACAGATTACATCTACTACACTCTGTATGGACAATCAACATAATATAGATTACGCCTACTACACTTTGTAAGGACAATCAACATAATATAGATTACGTCTACTACACTCTGTAAGGACAACCAACATAAGATAGATTACGCCTACTACACTCTGTAAGGACAATCAACATAATACAGATTACATCTAATACACTCTGTAAGGACAATCAACATAATATAGATTACGTTTACTACACTCTGTAAGGACAATCAACATAATATAGATTACATCTACTACACTGTAAGGACAATCAACATAATATAGATTACGTCTACTACACTCTGTAAGGACAATCAACATGATATAGATTACGTGTACTACACTTTGTAAGGACAATCAACATAATATAGATTACGTCTACTACACTCTCTAAGGACAATCAACATAATATAGATTACATCTACTACACTCTGTAAGGACAATCAACATAACATAGATTACGTCTACTACACCCTGTAAGGACAATAAACATAATAAAGATTACATCTACTACACTCTGTAAGGACAATCAACATAATATAGATTACATCTACTACACTCTGTAAGGACAATCAACATAATATAGATTACGTGTAGTACACTTTGTAAGGACAATCAACATAATATAGATTACATCTACTACACTTAGTAAGGACAATCAACATGATATAGATTACGTCTACTACACTTTGTAAGGACAATCAACATAATATAGATTACGTCTACTACACTCTGTAAGGACAATCAACATAATATAGATTACATCTACTACACTCTGTAAGGACAATCAACATAACATAGATTACGTCTACTACACCCTGTAAGGACAATAAACATAATAAAGATTACATCTACTACACTCTGTAAGGACAATCAACATAATATAGATTACATCTACTACACTCTGTAAGGACAATCAACATAATATAGATTACGTGTAGTACACTTTGTAAGGACAATCAACATAATATAGATTACATCTACTACACTTAGTAAGGACAATCAACATAATATAGATTACGTCTACTACACTTTGTAAGGACAATCAACATAATATAGATTACGTCTACTACACTCTGTAAGGACAATCAACATAATATAGATTACGTCTACTACACTCTGTAAGGACAATCAACATAATATAGATTACGTCTACTACACTCTGTAAGGACAATCAACATAATATAGATTACGTCTACTACACTCTGTAAGGACAATCAACATAATATAGATTACATCTACTACACTTTGTAAGGACAATCAACATCATATAGATTACGTTTACTACACTTTGTAAGGACAATCAACATAATATAGATTACGTCTACTACACTTTGTAAGGACAATCAACATAATATAGATTACGTCTACTACACTCTGTAAGGACAATCAACATAATATAGATTACATCTACTACACTCTGTAAGGACAATCAACATAATACAGATCACATCTACTACACTCTGTATGGACAATCAACATGATATAGATTACGCCTACTACACTTTGTAAGGACAATCAACATAATATAGATTATGTCTACTACACTCTGTAAGGACAACCAACATAAGATAGATTACGCCTACTACACTCTGTAAGGACAATCAACATAATACAGATTACATCTAATACACTCTGTAAGGACAATCAACATAATATAGATTACGTTTACTACACTTTGTAAGGACAATCAACATAATATAGATTACGTCTACTACACTCTGTAAGGACAATCAACATAATATAGATTACATCTACTACACTCTGTAAGGACAATCAACATAATATAGATTACGTCTACTACACTCTGTAAGGACAATCAACATAATATAGATTACGTGTACTACACTTTGTAAGGACAATCAACATAATATAGATTACGTCTACTACACTCTGTAAGGACAACCAATATAAGATAGATTACGCCTACTACACTCTGTAAGGACAATCAACATAATACAGATTACATCTACTACACTCTGTAAGGACAATCAACATAATATAGATTACGTCTACTACACTTTGTAAGGACAATCAACATAATATAGATTACGTCTACTACACTCTCTAAGGACAATCAACATAATATAGATTACATCTACTACACTCTGTAAGGACAATCAACATAACATAGATTACGTCTACTACACCCTGTAAGGACAATCAACATAATAAAGATTACATCTACTACACTCTGTAAGGACAATCAACATAATATAGATTACATCTACTACACTCTGTAAGGACAATCAACATAATATAGATTACGTGTAGTACACTTTGTAAGGACAATCAACATAATATAGATTACATCTACTACACTTAGTAAGGACAATCAACATGATATAGATTATGTCTACTACACTTTGTAAGGACAAGCAACATAATATAGATTACGTCTACTACACTCTGTAAGGACAATCAACATAATATAGATTACGTCTACTACACTTTGTAAGGACAACCAACATAATATAGATTACGTCTACTACACTCTGTAAGGACAATCAACATAATATAGATTACATCTACTACACTTTGTAAGGACAATCAACATAATATAGATTATGTCTACTACACTTTGTAAGGACAAGCAACATAATATAGATTACATCTACTACACTCTGTAAGGACAACCAACATAATATAGATTACGTCTACTACACTTTGTAAGGACAATCAACATAATATAGATTACGTTTACTACACTTTGTAAGGACAATCAACATGATATAGATTACGTCTACTACACTTTGTAAGGACAATCAACATAATATAGATTACGTCTACTACACTCTGTAAGGACAATCAACATAATATAGATTACACCTACTACACATTGTAAGGACAATCAACATAATATAGATTACGTTTACTACACTTTGTAAGGACAATCAACATGATATAGATTACGTCTACTACACTTTGTAAGGACAATCAACATAATATAGATTACGTTTACTACACTTTGTAAGGACAATCAACATAATATAGATTACGTCTACTACACTTTGTAAGGACAATCAACATAATATAGATTACGTCTACTACACTCTCTAAGGACAATCAACATAATATAGATTACATCTACTACACTCTGTATGGACAATCAACATGATATAGATTACGCCTACTACACTTTGTAAGGACAATCAACATAATATAGATTATGTCTACTACACTCTGTAAGGACAACCAACATAAGATAGATTACGCCTACTACACTCTGTAAGGACAATCAACATAATACAGATTACATCTAATACACTCTGTAAGGACAATCAACATAATATAGATTACGTTTACTACACTTTGTAAGGACAATCAACATAATATAGATTACGTCTACTACACTCTGTAAGGACAATCAACATAATATAGATTACGTGTAGTACACTTTGTAAGGACAATCAACATAATATAGATTACATCTACTACACTTAGTAAGGACAATCAACATAATATAGATTACGTCTACTACACTTTGTAAGGACAATCAACATAATATAGATTACGTCTACTACACTTTGTAAGGACAACCAACATAATATAGATTACGTCTACTACACTCTGTAAGGACAATCAACATAATATAGATTACGTCTACTACACTCTGTAAGGACAATCAACATAATATAGATTACGTCTACTACACTCTGTAAGGACAATCAACATAATATAGATTACGTCTACTACACTCTGTAAGGACAATCAACATAATATAGATTACATCTACTACACTTTGTAAGGACAATCAACATCATATAGATTACGTTTACTACACTTTGTAAGGACAATCAACATAATATAGATTACGTCTACTACACTTTGTAAGGACAATCAACATAATATAGATTACGTCTACTACACTCTGTAAGGACAATCAACATAATATAGATTACATCTACTACACTCTGTAAGGACAATCAACATAATACAGATTACATCTACTACACTCTGTATGGACAATCAACATGATATAGATTACGCCTACTACACTTTGTAAGGACAATCAACATAATATAGATTATGTCTACTACACTCTGTAAGGACAATCAACATAATATAGATTACACCTACTACACTCTGTAAGGACAATCAACATAATATAGATTACACCTACTACACATTGTAAGGACAATCAACATAATATAGATTACGTTTACTACACTTTGTAAGGACAATCAACATAATATAGATTACATCTACTACACTTTGTAAGGACAATCAACATAATATAGATTACGTTTACTACACTTTGTAAGGACAATCAACATAATATAGATTACGTCTACTACACTTTGTACGGACAATCAACATAATATAGATTACGTCTACTACACTCTGTAAGGACAATCAACATAATATAGATTACATCTACTACACTCTGTAAGGACAATCAACATAATACAGATTACATCTACTACACTCTGTATGGACAATCAACATAATATAGATTACGCCTACTACACTTTGTAAGGACAATCAACATAATATAGATTACGTCTACTACACTCTGTAAGGACAACCAACATAAGATAGATTACGCCTACTACACTCTGTAAGGACAATCAACATAATACAGATTACATCTAATACACTCTGTAAGGACAATCAACATAATATAGATTACGTCTACTACACTCTGTAAGGACAATCAACATAATATAGATTACATCTACTACACTGTAAGGACAATCAACATAATATAGATTACGTCTACTACACTCTGTAAGGACAATCAACATGATATAGATTACGTGTACTACACTTTGTAAGGACAATCAACATAATATAGATTACGTCTACTACACTCTCTAAGGACAATCAACATAATATAGATTACATCTACTACACTCTGTAAGGACAATCAACATAACATAGATTACGTCTACTACACCCTGTAAGGACAATAAACATAATAAAGATTACATCTACTACACTCTGTAAGGACAATCAACATAATATAGATTACATCTACTACACTCTGTAAGGACAATCAACATAATATAGATTACGTGTAGTACACTTTGTAAGGACAATCAACATAATATAGATTACATCTACTACACTTAGTAAGGACAATCAACATAATATAGATCACGTCTACTACACTTTGTAAGGACAATCAACATAATATAGATTACGTCTACTACACTCTGTAAGGACAATCAACATAATATAGATTACATCTACTACACTCTGTAAGGACAATCAACATAACATAGATTACGTCTACTACACCCTGTAAGGACAATAAACATAATAAAGATTACATCTACTACACTCTGTAAGGACAATCAACATAATATAGATTACATCTACTACACTCTGTAAGGACAATCAACATAATATAGATTACGTGTAGTACACTTTGTAAGGACAATCAACATAATATAGATTACATCTACTACACTTAGTAAGGACAATCAACATAATATAGATTACGTCTACTACACTTTGTAAGGACAATCAACATAATATAGATTACGTCTACTACACTCTGTAAGGACAATCAACATAATATAGATTACATCTACTACACTCTGTAAGGACAATCAACATAATACAGATTACATCTACTACACTCTGTATGGACAATCAACATGATATAGATTACGCCTACTACACTTTGTAAGGACAATCAACATAATATAGATTATGTCTACTACACTCTGTAAGGACAATCAACATAATATAGATTACACCTACTACACTCTGTAAGGACAATCAACATAATATAGATTACACCTACTACACATTGTAAGGACAATCAACATAATATAGATTACGTTTACTACACTTTGTAAGGACAATCAACATAATATAGATTACATCTACTACACTTTGTAAGGACAATCAACATAATATAGATTACGTTTACTACACTTTGTAAGGACAATCAACATAATATAGATTACGTCTACTACACTTTGTACGGACAATCAACATAATATAGATTACGTCTACTACACTCTGTAAGGACAATCAACATAATATAGATTACATCTACTACACTCTGTAAGGACAATCAACATAATACAGATTACATCTACTACACTCTGTATGGACAATCAACATAATATAGATTACGCCTACTACACTTTGTAAGGACAATCAACATAATATAGATTACGTCTACTACACTCTGTAAGGACAACCAACATAAGATAGATTACGCCTACTACACTCTGTAAGGACAATCAACATAATACAGATTACATCTAATACACTCTGTAAGGACAATCAACATAATATAGATTACGTTTACTACACTCTGTAAGGACAATCAACATAATATAGATTACATCTACTACACTGTAAGGACAATCAACATAATATAGATTACGTCTACTACACTCTGTAAGGACAATCAACATGATATAGATTACGTGTACTACACTTTGTAAGGACAATCAACATAATATAGATTACGTCTACTACACTCTCTAAGGACAATCAACATAATATAGATTACATCTACTACACTCTGTAAGGACAATCAACATAACATAGATTACGTCTACTACACCCTGTAAGGACAATAAACATAATAAAGATTACATCTACTACACTCTGTAAGGACAATCAACATAATATAGATTACATCTACTACACTCTGTAAGGACAATCAACATAATATAGATTACGTGTAGTACACTTTGTAAGGACAATCAACATAATATAGATTACATCTACTACACTTAGTAAGGACAATCAACATGATATAGATTACGTCTACTACACTTTGTAAGGACAATCAACATAATATAGATTACGTCTACTACACTCTGTAAGGACAATCAACATAATATAGATTACATCTACTACACTCTGTAAGGACAATCAACATAACATAGATTACGTCTACTACACCCTGTAAGGACAATAAACATAATAAAGATTACATCTACTACACTCTGTAAGGACAATCAACATAATATAGATTACATCTACTACACTCTGTAAGGACAATCAACATAATATAGATTACGTGTAGTACACTTTGTAAGGACAATCAACATAATATAGATTACATCTACTACACTTAGTAAGGACAATCAACATAATATAGATTACGTCTACTACACTTTGTAAGGACAATCAACATAATATAGATTACGTCTACTACACTCTGTAAGGACAATCAACATAATATAGATTACGTCTACTACACTCTGTAAGGACAATCAACATAATATAGATTACGTCTACTACACTCTGTAAGGACAATCAACATAATATAGATTACGTCTACTACACTCTGTAAGGACAATCAACATAATATAGATTACATCTACTACACTTTGTAAGGACAATCAACATCATATAGATTACGTTTACTACACTTTGTAAGGACAATCAACATAATATAGATTACGTCTACTACACTTTGTAAGGACAATCAACATAATATAGATTACGTCTACTACACTCTGTAAGGACAATCAACATAATATAGATTACATCTACTACACTCTGTAAGGACAATCAACATAATACAGATCACATCTACTACACTCTGTATGGACAATCAACATGATATAGATTACGCCTACTACACTTTGTAAGGACAATCAACATAATATAGATTATGTCTACTACACTCTGTAAGGACAACCAACATAAGATAGATTACGCCTACTACACTCTGTAAGGACAATCAACATAATACAGATTACATCTAATACACTCTGTAAGGACAATCAACATAATATAGATTACGTTTACTACACTTTGTAAGGACAATCAACATAATATAGATTACGTCTACTACACTCTGTAAGGACAATCAACATAATATAGATTACATCTACTACACTCTGTAAGGACAATCAACATAATATAGATTACGTCTACTACACTCTGTAAGGACAATCAACATAATATAGATTACGTGTACTACACTTTGTAAGGACAATCAACATAATATAGATTACGTCTACTACACTCTGTAAGGACAACCAATATAAGATAGATTACGCCTACTACACTCTGTAAGGACAATCAACATAATACAGATTACATCTACTACACTCTGTAAGGACAATCAACATAATATAGATTACGTCTACTACACTTTGTAAGGACAATCAACATAATATAGATTACGTCTACTACACTCTCTAAGGACAATCAACATAATATAGATTACATCTACTACACTCTGTAAGGACAATCAACATAACATAGATTACGTCTACTACACCCTGTAAGGACAATCAACATAATAAAGATTACATCTACTACACTCTGTAAGGACAATCAACATAATATAGATTACATCTACTACACTCTGTAAGGACAATCAACATAATATAGATTACGTGTAGTACACTTTGTAAGGACAATCAACATAATATAGATTACATCTACTACACTTAGTAAGGACAATCAACATGATATAGATTATGTCTACTACACTTTGTAAGGACAAGCAACATAATATAGATTACGTCTACTACACTCTGTAAGGACAATCAACATAATATAGATTACGTCTACTACACTTTGTAAGGACAACCAACATAATATAGATTACGTCTACTACACTCTGTAAGGACAATCAACATAATATAGATTACATCTACTACACTTTGTAAGGACAATCAACATAATATAGATTATGTCTACTACACTTTGTAAGGACAAGCAACATAATATAGATTACATCTACTACACTCTGTAAGGACAACCAACATAATATAGATTACGTCTACTACACTTTGTAAGGACAATCAACATAATATAGATTACGTTTACTACACTTTGTAAGGACAATCAACATGATATAGATTACGTCTACTACACTTTGTAAGGACAATCAACATAATATAGATTACGTCTACTACACTCTGTAAGGACAATCAACATAATATAGATTACACCTACTACACATTGTAAGGACAATCAACATAATATAGATTACGTTTACTACACTTTGTAAGGACAATCAACATGATATAGATTACGTCTACTACACTTTGTAAGGACAATCAACATAATATAGATTACGTTTACTACACTTTGTAAGGACAATCAACATAATATAGATTACGTCTACTACACTTTGTAAGGACAATCAACATAATATAGATTACGTCTACTACACTCTCTAAGGACAATCAACATAATATAGATTACATCTACTACACTCTGTATGGACAATCAACATGATATAGATTACGCCTACTACACTTTGTAAGGACAATCAACATAATATAGATTATGTCTACTACACTCTGTAAGGACAACCAACATAAGATAGATTACGCCTACTACACTCTGTAAGGACAATCAACATAATACAGATTACATCTAATACACTCTGTAAGGACAATCAACATAATATAGATTACGTTTACTACACTTTGTAAGGACAATCAACATAATATAGATTACGTCTACTACACTCTGTAAGGACAATCAACATAATATAGATTACATCTACTACACTCTGTAAGGACAATCAACATAATATAGATTACGTCTACTACACTCTGTAAGGACAATCAACATAATATAGATTACGTGTACTACACTTTGTAAGGACAATCAACATAATATAGATTACGTCTACTACACTCTGTAAGGACAACCAATATAAGATAGATTACGCCTACTACACTCTGTAAGGACAATCAACATAATACAGATTACATCTACTACACTCTGTAAGGACAATCAACATAATATAGATTACGTCTACTACACTTTGTAAGGACAATCAACATAATATAGATTACGTCTACTACACTCTCTAAGGACAATCAACATAATATAGATTACATCTACTACACTCTGTAAGGACAATCAACATAACATAGATTACGTCTACTACACCCTGTAAGGACAATCAACATAATAAAGATTACATCTACTACACTCTGTAAGGACAATCAACATAATATAGATTACATCTACTACACTCTGTAAGGACAATCAACATAATATAGATTACGTGTAGTACACTTTGTAAGGACAATCAACATAATATAGATTACATCTACTACACTTAGTAAGGACAATCAACATAATATAGATTATGTCTACTACACTTTGTAAGGACAAGCAACATAATATAGATTACGTCTACTACACTCTGTAAGGACAATCAACATAATATAGATTACGTCTACTACACTTTGTAAGGACAACCAACATAATATAGATTACGTCTACTACACTCTGTAAGGACAATCAACATAATATAGATTACATCTACTACACTTTGTAAGGACAATCAACATAATATAGATTATGTCTACTACACTTTGTAAGGACAAGCAACATAATATAGATTACATCTACTACACTCTGTAAGGACAACCAACATAATATAGATTACGTCTACTACACTTTGTAAGGACAATCAACATAATATAGATTACGTTTACTACACTTTGTAAGGACAATCAACATGATATAGATTACGTCTACTACACTTTGTAAGGACAATCAACATAATATAGATTACGTCTACTACACTCTGTAAGGACAATCAACATAATATAGATTACACCTACTACACATTGTAAGGACAATCAACATAATATAGATTACGTTTACTACACTTTGTAAGGACAATCAACATGATATAGATTACGTCTACTACACTTTGTAAGGACAATCAACATAATATAGATTACGTTTACTACACTTTGTAAGGACAATCAACATAATATAGATTACGTCTACTACACTTTGTAAGGACAATCAACATAATATAGATTACGTCTACTACACTCTCTAAGGACAATCAACATAATATAGATTACATCTACTACACTCTGTAAGGACAATCAACATAACATAGATTACGTCTACTACACCCTGTAAGGACAATCAACATAATATAGATTACGTGTAGTACACTTTGTAAGGACAATCAACATAATATAGATTACATCTACTACACTTAGTAAGGACAATCAACATAATATAGATTACGTCTACTACACTCTGTAAGGACAATCAACATAATATAGATTACGTCTACTACACTCTGTAAGGACAATCAACATAATATAGATTACGTGTACTACACTTTGTAAGGACAATCAACATAATATAGATTACATCTACTACACTCTGTAAGGACAATCAACATAATATAGATTACACCTACTACACTTTGTAAGGACAATCAACATAATATAGATTACGTTTACTACACTTTGTAAGGACAATCAACATAATATAGATTACGTCTACTACACTCTGTAAGGACAATCAACATAATATAGATTACATCTACTACACTTTGTAAGGACAATCAACATAATATAGATTACGTTTACTACACTTTGTAAGGACAATCAACATAATATAGATTACGTCTACTACACTTTGTAAGGACAATCAACATAATATAGATTACGTCTACTACACTCTCTAAGGACAATCAACATGATATAGATTACATCTACTACACTCTGTAAGGACAATCAACATAACATAGATTACGTCTACTACACCCTGTAAGGACAATCAACATAATATAGATTACGTCTACTACACTTTGTAAGGACAATCAACATGATATAGATTACGTCTACTACACTCTGTAAGGACAATCAACATAATATAGATTACGTGTACTACACTTTGTAAGGACAATCAACATAATATAGATTACATCTACTACACTCTGTAAGGACAATCAACATAATATAGATTACACCTACTACACTTTGTAAGGACAATCAACATAATATAGATTACGTTTACTACACTTTGTAAGGACAATCAACATAATATAGATTACGCCTACTACACTCTGTAAGGACAATCAACATAATATAGATCACATCTACTACACTTTGTAAGGACAATCAACATAATATAGATTACGTTTACTAAACTTTGTAAGGACAATCAACATAATATAGATTACGTCTACTACACTTTGTAAGGACAATCAACATAATATAGATTACGTCTACTACACTCTGTAAGGACAATCAACATAATATAGATTACATCTACTACACTCTGTAAGGACAATCAACATAATATAGATTACGTCTACTACACTTTGTAAGGACAATCAACATAATATAGATTACGTCTACTACACTCTCTAAGGACAATCAACATAATATAGATTACATCTACTACACTCTGTAAGGACAATCAACATAACATAGATTACGTCTACTACACTCTGTAAGGACAATCAACATAATATAGATTACGTGTAGTACACTTTGTAAGGACAATCAACATAATATAGATTACATCTACTACACTTAGTAAGGACAATCAACATAATATAGATTACGTGTAGTACACTTTGTAAGGACAATCAACATAATATAGATTACATCTACTACACTTAGTAAGGACAATCAACATAATATAGATTATGTCTACTACACTTTGTAAGGACAAGCAACATAATATAGATTACGTCTACTACACTCTGTAAGGACAATCAACATAATATAGATTACGTCTACTACACTTTGTAAGGACAACCAACATAATATAGATTACGTCTACTACACTCTGTAAGGACAATCAACATAATATAGATTACATCTACTACACTTTGTAAGGACAATCAACATAATATAGATTATGTCTACTACACTTTGTAAGGACAAGCAACATAATATAGATTACATCTACTACACTCTGTAAGGACAACCAACATAATATAGATTACGTCTACTACACTTTGTAAGGACAATCAACATAATATAGATTACGTTTACTACACTTTGTAAGGACAATCAACATGATATAGATTACGTCTACTACACTTTGTAAGGACAATCAACATAATATAGATTACGTCTACTACACTCTGTAAGGACAATCAACATAATATAGATTACACCTACTACACATTGTAAGGACAATCAACATAATATAGATTACGTTTACTACACTTTGTAAGGACAATCAACATGATATAGATTACGTCTACTACACTTTGTAAGGACAATCAACATAATATAGATTACGTTTACTACACTTTGTAAGGACAATCAACATAATATAGATTACGTCTACTACACTTTGTAAGGACAATCAACATAATATAGATTACGTCTACTACACTCTCTAAGGACAATCAACATAATATAGATTACATCTACTACACTCTGTAAGGACAATCAACATAACATAGATTACGTCTACTACACCCTGTAAGGACAATCAACATAATATAGATTACGTGTAGTACACTTTGTAAGGACAATCAACATAATATAGATTACATCTACTACACTTAGTAAGGACAATCAACATAATATAGATTACGTCTACTACACTCTGTAAGGACAATCAACATAATATAGATTACGTCTACTACACTCTGTAAGGACAATCAACATAATATAGATTACGTGTACTACACTTTGTAAGGACAATCAACATAATATAGATTACATCTACTACACTCTGTAAGGACAATCAACATAATATAGATTACACCTACTACACTTTGTAAGGACAATCAACATAATATAGATTACGTTTACTACACTTTGTAAGGACAATCAACATAATATAGATTACGTCTACTACACTCTGTAAGGACAATCAACATAATATAGATTACATCTACTACACTTTGTAAGGACAATCAACATAATATAGATTACGTTTACTACACTTTGTAAGGACAATCAACATAATATAGATTACGTCTACTACACTTTGTAAGGACAATCAACATAATATAGATTACGTCTACTACACTCTCTAAGGACAATCAACATGATATAGATTACATCTACTACACTCTGTAAGGACAATCAACATAACATAGATTACGTCTACTACACCCTGTAAGGACAATCAACATAATATAGATTACGTCTACTACACTTTGTAAGGACAATCAACATGATATAGATTACGTCTACTACACTCTGTAAGGACAATCAACATAATATAGATTACGTGTACTACACTTTGTAAGGACAATCAACATAATATAGATTACATCTACTACACTCTGTAAGGACAATCAACATAATATAGATTACACCTACTACACTTTGTAAGGACAATCAACATAATATAGATTACGTTTACTACACTTTGTAAGGACAATCAACATAATATAGATTACGCCTACTACACTCTGTAAGGACAATCAACATAATATAGATCACATCTACTACACTTTGTAAGGACAATCAACATAATATAGATTACGTTTACTAAACTTTGTAAGGACAATCAACATAATATAGATTACGTCTACTACACTTTGTAAGGACAATCAACATAATATAGATTACGTCTACTACACTCTGTAAGGACAATCAACATAATATAGATTACATCTACTACACTCTGTAAGGACAATCAACATAATACAGATTACATCTACTACACTCTGTAAGGACAATCAACATGATATAGATTACACCTACTACACTTTGTAAGGACAATCAACATAATATAGATTACGTTTACTACACTTTGTAAGGACAATCAACATAATATAGATTACGTCTACTACACTCTGTAAGGACAATCAACATAATATAGATTACATCTACTACACTTTGTAAGGACAATCAACATAATATAGATTACATCTACTACACTTTGTAAGGACAATCAACATAATATAGATTACGTTTACTACACTCTGTAAGGACAATCAACATAAGATAGATTACGCCTACTACACTCTGTAAGGACAATCAACATGATACAGATTACATCTACTACACTCTGTAAGGACAATCAACATAATATAGATTACGTCTACTACACTCTGTAAGGACAATCAACATAATATAGATTACGTCTACTACACTCTGTAAGGACAATCAACATAATACAGATTACATCTACTACACTCTGTAAGGACAATCAACATAATATAGATTAAACGAAATCTAGGATTTCTTTTTTCACGAGAGAGTTGATACTTACCTCCCTAATACTTTTGATATTGCTAAATATTGGCTTTCACTCAATAAACACTCAGATTAAAACAGTTAGGTGCCCCTACTGGGCAGGGAGTCAGAGCGTAGTCTGGCGGATGCCAGCCCCACCACCGCGCATGCGCAGACTAGCACTTCCTCTGACTAGATTATTGGCTGACACATATGCAACTATCAAGAGCCTGAAGACCGAGCCTCTGTGGGGTGGAGAGGCCGGGTCCGTATCTAGGGAGGTAAGTATCAACTCTCTCGTGAAAAAAGAAATCCTAGATTTCGTTTATTTCACTTCAAGAGTATACTTACCTCCCTAATACTTTTGATATTGCCAGAATTCGAAAGTGAATCTGGCGGGAGGGAGGCGAGGTCAAAAGACCAGCTCATCCCAATACGCTTTTCTGCGTTTAAGGCACTTAAACTTCTGAAACTGTAAGAAAAAACAGTCAGGATTTGACTAACCATCGGATAACACCACCGATGTATGAGAGATGACCGAATGTCATATGCGCTCCCCCCCCCCCCTCCTTCCTGGGAGGAAGAGTCGACTGACCTCAATGTCCTATACGCTCTCTACGTACAAGTGCCATGTACTACAGGACAGAGACGAAAAAGCTCCATTTTCGTAACTCTCAACAATGAACCACACAAATACACAAACCATCACCATATTAATAACGGGTAACGTGACAATACAATCAACAACGGACAACACATGAACAAGACTGACCTTGTTGAAATGGCTGCTGACATCATCTTCCCATTGGTAAAGACTGATGCAGGCCCAAAAAAGTGGGTGTTTCCATAAATTAATTGTGAAATATATAAGTAATGAGGAAAAAACCTCCTCAAAAAATATAAACCGAGTCATTTTTTCAAAATCGACAAGGCGAGAGGATTAGAGGTGTCACGGAGATAATGGTCTGTAAAACTTGACTCACAGTGCCACTGAGCCACCGACATAATATCATCCACAGGGACCCCATTAAATAGGGCAGTGGATGTCACTACGCCGCGGACACTGTGAGCCTTGGCCACGTCAACCTGCTTCCCGGTGGCGGATTTATGGCAAAACTGAATGCATTCTACAATCCACCTGGAAATGGTGTCCTTAGAAGCCCTGCCATGGGGTTCAATATATGACAACCATAACGCTGACTGATCGGTGCGCCACTCCGCCGTACGTTGCTTGTACCGGCAAAGCGCCCGGACAGGACACCATGCCTTAGAATTAGAATCATATCTAGTTAAAGCAGGCAAAGTAATAGGTTGACCTGGATATTTCAACGACTGATTTTTAGCCAAGAAATTAATCCTAGGTAGCAGCTTAAGGCCTTCCCCTGAAACCACAAAACGGTCATCCTCGGCTGATAAGGCATGAATTTCACTCCTACGCCTAGCCGAGGCCGCAGCAATTAAAAACACAGTCTTCAGTGTTAATAGTTTCATAGAAATGGAACTAAGTGGTTCAAAAGGCTTATCACCTAGTACTTGAAGCACTAGCGATAAACTCCAAGACGGAATCACCGGTGGATTCCTTGGTCTTAGATTGCCCATGCCTTTAATTAATACATTTAATGTATTTACTTCATCACTTCCCCTCTTAGCTAAGCAAGGAATAACAGACATTAATGCTGACTTATAACCAGCAATAGAGTTAGGCTTGAGGCTATAGGCATCATAGAGGTGACAGAGGAAATCAGCTACTACTTGAATAGATGAATCCATTGGATCAATACATCTTTTTGAGCACCATTCTGCAAATCTGTTGATTTTATAATTATATGCTCTGGAGGTTGACCCCCTCCTGGCTTTGGCCATAAACATGGCCGCTTGCTCAGAAAAGCCCTCCTTAATTCTAGATTCCTTGACAACATCCACGCAGTCAATCTGAACATTGACGGATTGTTGTGAAGGACCTTGCCCTGGAAGATAATATCGTCCATCAGAGGCAGAGGAACCGGATTGCAGACCAGAAGGTCCAGCAGATCCGTATACCAAGATCGGCTTGGCCAATCCGGGGCGATCAGAAGCACTTGGCATTCCTCTTGTCTGATTTTCTGAAGAATTTTTGGAATCAGGATTGCTGGAGGGAATGCGTATGCATACATTCTCCCCCAGCTGATAGCTAACGCATCTGTTGCGAAAGCGCTTGGATCCGGAATCGGAGAGACGTACGTCGTCATCTTCGCATTCTTCTTCGTTGCGAACAAATCGATGTTGGGTTTCCCCCAATGGTCGAACAGACGATCCGCCACACATTGATTTAGTTGCCATTCCGTGGGTAAAACACTCATCCCTCGGCTCAATGAGTCTGCTAGCAGGTTTAACCTTCCCGGAATATGAACTGCTTTCAAGGTAATCTGGTGATCCAGACACCAACAAAGCAGTCTCCATGTCATCATACAGAGACTGGGCGACTTCGTTCCGCCCTGGCGGTTTATGTAAGTCACAACTGTTGAGTTGTCTGAACGAATAAGAACAATCTTGCCCTGAACTTTCTGTAAGAAATGTTCCAGGCCCAGGACTACTGCTCTTAGCTCCAGTAGATTTATATGTTCCTTTGACTGTTCCGGATTCCAAAGCCCTGATATCGTGGACTCTTCCAGGCAAGGCCCCCAGCCCTCCATCGATGCATCTGTATACACAGTCACCTGAGGGTGGGGAGGGGTCAGCATAACCCCCACCAAGAGATTCTCTGTGAGCAACCACCATTGCAGGTGGTGAATCAGAGGCGCCAACACTGACACGTTCGAGTCCAGCGAACCTGTACTCTGGGTCCATTGTGTCATGAGAAACAACTGGATCGGCCGCCTGCGTAAGGCGGCCTGAGGAATGACTGGTTCCAAAGAAACCACCAACCCCAGCATTCTCAAGTAAACCCGTGCCAGGACATGACGACTGTCGCACACTGACTGAATTAATGAGATGAGTTTCTGAACTCTCTCCTGAGTAGGATAAACATATCCCGTCTCCAGATCGAAGAACATTCCCAGGTAAACAAACCTCTGGGATGGAGTCAGCTCTGATTTCGGAAAATTTATCATCCAGCCCAAATCCGAGAGTTTTCAAAACAATCACCAGATTGGCCGATAAAGCTTCCTTGTCGTGTGCCTTTAACAGCCAGTCGTCTATGTACGTGTGGACTGCTATGCTTCTCCTGCGGAGGTATGCTGTGATCGCAAGAACCACACGGGTGAAAACCCGAGGAGCCGTGGAAATTCCGAAGGGCAACACCCTGAATTCCCACTGTCTGCCCTGGAATGCAAATCTCAGGGAGCGACAGAAACTCCTGTGGATGGGGATGTGGAAATAAGCGTCCTTCAAATCTATCGACGCCGTCCACCTCCCCCTCTCCAACCCCGCCAACACCGAGCGCACCGTTTCCATCTTGAAACTGGGTGTCTCGATGAACTTGTTCAATGGCTTGAGGTTGAGAATCTGTCTCCACCCTCCGGTGCGTTTTGTTACTAAGAACAGGGTTGAACTTTGCTCTGGATCTCTCGGAATGGGAGTCCAGACTGGCACTAGAGACAGTCGTGACGGCGGGCCTGTCATCCACTCTGGATGATACCCGACGGAAAGCCATCGCAAGACTAAACGGTCCTGAGTTAACCGTTCCCACTCTTGCATGTGGCTGGTTAGCCGGCCTCCCACCGGTCCACCTAGGGACAGAGGGGGACACGAGGCATGCAAGAGCGGCACTGTCCCCGTCGCCACAAACACCGGAGTGGTTCTTACCGCGGTAACCGTCCCGACAGGACCGATAACCACGCCCAGATCCTCGCGCACCCCGCCCCGCCCCGCGCGCACCTAGGTGCGCGGGCGGCTGCCTGGCTGACGGCGCCTGAGGAACCTGCGCCCCCCTCGCTGCTGGCCGAATCGCACGCGGCCGAGGCCGACGCTGCGACGGTGGCTGGCCTCTGACTTGGCCAGCACCACCTCGAGCCTGCAGGGGACGATACGCAGGGGCCGCGGCGCGAACGTTAGCACGACGCAGCACCTCAAACAGCTCGCGCAGCGCCCTCTGGTTATTCACCAGGGTGACCGTCTCCTGGAGGTGTCGACATCCCTCACCTCCAAAAAGACCAGGACCCGTCATAGGCGTACGCAGTAGCCTATTGTACAGGTCCTGAGACGGGCACAGATTGTCCAGGGCAAACGTGCGTCTTGCCCGGACACTCCTGGTCACCGCCCGACTCATACAGTCCAGCGCCAGGTTAATACCATCCTGGATGGCTCGCTGGACCGTGACCGGACTTGGCTGGCGCGATGCGGATGCCGTTACTACCCCCTGTAACAGCTGGGAGATGTGGGACAGAGCGGCAATCGAAGCCCTCCCACTCTCCTCCGCATCACGCAACGCGGTATTCGCCGAACGCAACGCGTTCGAGCACAAGACCCCCGTGTCAGAACGGGAGCCTGGCCGCGCATCCTCACCCAAAGCCGCGCGGTCATCCACGCTGGGCTTGGGTACCACACCGTACCGCTGGTAATCCAGGGGCACGATGCGACAACGCCTGGCCACCTCGCGAGGGGCCTTCGCGAGACGTCCACTCGACTTAATGGACGACTCCGCCGCCTCGAACATGTCAACGACATGCTCCGCCAGCGGCAGAGAAGGCATAGCATTAGCAGTCGGTTTCCCAGCTAACCACGGCCTGTGGTCACGCTGGCTAGCCGACTGCTGCACGGGCAGATCAGGCCTAACGCTCACCAACCACTGGCAAGCGTCAGACCAATCCTCCTCCGTGGCTAACTGCGAGCGCTCTACAAGACGGGGGCCTTCGTCTTCCTCCTGAGCGCAGGCAGCAGAACTTGACGGCGGGTACGCTGATACCCCTGGCAAGCCAGGGAAAACATGCGGGCCTGACAGCACCGGCATGACAATATCACTGGTTTGACCAGGAGCAGGCGCCGTGGCAGAGCGCGGGGCATATACCGCCCCACCACGGGCCCGGCCAGCACCAGCAACACCATCGGCAAGCCGAGGTATGCGGTACCGCTGGCCATCAGCAGCGCCCTGGGCCACCACCTGAACCGCGGACTCTACTCCAGGGTGAGTAAAACCGTGGAAGAAGCCGCCTGTATTCCCCGCGAGGGGTGCACAAACGTCTTCATCCATGTCCACGTCGTCAGACGGCGACCCTAGCAGGTAATCCTCATCACCCTGGTCAGAAAGATTAGACCCCGGGTCAGCAAAGAGAGCTAACCCGGGCTGACCAGGAACGGTGCCATAGGAGGTACTGGCCACCGCGGCGTGCGGATACCCCTGGACTGATAAGCAGCCCGCGGGTTCCAGCGACAACCGTCCACGGTCCCCTATCGGCGCGGCAATAAGCCTGCTGCCAGGGTCGTGGAACGCCCCCTCTAATGGGGCCACCTCTGAATCGTCGAACAACGGAAGCGGTCTAAGGAAAACCGATCCAGAGGCGGGGATTACCTGCTCCGAAGCCGATGATGAGGACAGTAAAGGATTTGGTCCAGGAAGCATGCCACGAAGCAACCCTGGAACCAAATCCTTTATTGTCCTCTTCATCTCTCCCAACATCTCGGTCCGGAAGGCCTCCATATCCACCGCGGACGAGACCTTCCCCATACCCTTCCTACTTACAACCTCTCGTTTCCGCTTCCTCTTCTTCTCCTCCTCTACCCCCTTGTCCGTCGCCTGTAAGCACAAGAATTCGGACATTAACTCGCCCCCCCAGTGCTTACATATGTCACAATTAGCCAAGGGACCACAAGGGCTACATTGATAGCAAAGATGAGGCAAGAACCTAACATGCAGAAATCGTCCACAGGACGCGCAACCCGGTCCCTGAAACAGGGCAAAGGACAAGGAGTATGAGCAACTAGTTAAGCTTAGACACTCAAACCAACTCAAAGAGAAGGAAAACGATCATAAAGATCAATATACATCAGAAACCAGCATTGCAACTTAAATTGCTGATAAATACATAGCCAGGCTGATTATGACGTCATTCATCCCGTGACAGGAAAAAATCGATCCCAACAAAACATCCAAGTGCAAGGACGAATTGTATGCTGAATGGATACGTCGACTACACAACCATCAGATACATATAGATAACTCTTTTCTGGCAAAAATGTTAATTATCTCCCTTTGCTTACTATAATTAACATCACCACATTATGAATAACTAGATACCTGACACCTTGTATAGACAAACCATCCAACGTGACGAACCGGAGTACTCCACCACCTGCACGCCTCTTAACTCTCTCCACCTCATGGGGAAGGAATTGGATCAAGAGGGCAAAGTGAGAAGACCTTTATACTAGGCCTCCAACTCACTGGACATAATTTGTCATTTGGTTAGATAACCTAACAGTGTTAGTAGGAAATGGAACCATGGTGGAGAGAAAACTAACTCTCTGCTGCTGTGATGCCACCATCTAGCGTCATACAGACCTGTGGACATAAACAGAAAGAGAAATTAGCCTTAGGTAGCACCGAGTTGACATAAACCAACTAACCAAGGCGCTTATCACGGTAAACGCGAGTCCCGGAAACACAATACACCGGGAAGAAAAACTCGCTAATTTTACTAGAAGTCACCTGATTTAAAGGTCCTAAGTCCCCCTTTGGCGAAGTGATCCTTCCTGCCATCCAAATCAGTGACTATCACACCAAAATAACACCACCAAGTTATGTTAAAACAGTTTATCGAGCAAGGAAAAGCTATTGCACAAAAAAACATGTGTGATCTCTCTGCCAATAATCTAGCAAAGAGGAAGTGCTAGTCTGCGCATGCGCGGTGGTGGGGCTGGCATCCGCCAGACTACGCTCTGACTCCCTGCCCAGTAGGGGCACCTAACTGTTTTAATCTGAGTGTTTATTGAGTGAAAGCCAATATTTAGCAATATCAAAAGTATTAGGGAGGTAAGTATACTCTTGAAGTGAAACACGTCTACTACACTTTGTAAGGACAATCAACATAATATAGATTACGTCTACTACACTCTCTAAGGACAATCAACATAATATAGATTACATCTACTACACTCTGTAAGGACAATCAACATAACATAGATTACGTCTACTACACCCTGTAAGGACAATCAACATAATAAAGATTACATCTACTACACTCTGTAAGGACAATCAACATAATATAGATTACATCTACTACACTCTGTAAGGACAATCAACATAATATAGATTACGTGTAGTACACTTTGTAAGGACAATCAACATAATATAGATTACATCTACTACACTTAGTAAGGACAATCAACATAAGATAGATTACGCCTACTACACTCTGTAAGGACAATCAACATAATATAGATTACGTTTACTACACTTTGTAAGGACAATCAACATGATATAGATCACATCTACTACACTTTGTAAGGACAATCAACATAATATAGATTACGTTTACTAAACTTTGTAAGGACAATCAACATAATATAGATTACATCTACTACACTCTGTAAGGACAATCAACATAATATAGATTACATCTACTACACTCTGTAAGGACAATCAACATAATATAGATTACATCTACTACACTCTGTAAGGACAATCAACATAATATAGATTACATCTACTACACTTAGTAAGGACAATCAACATAATATAGATTACGTCTACTACACTTTGTAAGGACAATCAACATAATACAGATTACATCTACTACACTCTGTAAGGACAATCAACATAATATAGATTACACCTACTACACTTTGTAAGGACAATCAACATAATATAGATTACGTTTACTACACTTTGTAAGGACAATCAACATAATATAGATTACGTCTACTACACTCTGTAAGGACAATCAACATAATATAGATTACATCTACTACACTTTGTAAGGACAATCAACATAATATAGATTACGTTTACTACACTTTGTAAGGACAATCAACATAATATAGATTACGTCTACTACACTTTGTAAGGACAATCAACATAATATAGATTACGTCTACTACACTCTGTAAGGACAATCAACATAATATAGATTACATCTACTACACTCTGTAAGGACAATCAACATAATACAGATTACATCTACTACACTCTGTAAGGACAATCAACATAATATAGATTACGTGTAGTACACTTTGTAAGGACAATCAACATAATATAGATTACATCTACTACACTTAGTAAGGACAATCAACATGATATAGATTACGTCTACTACACTTTGTAAGGACAATCAACATAATATAGATTACGTCTATTACACTCTGTAAAGACAATCAACATAATATAGATTACACCTACTACACTTTGTAAGGACAATCAACATAATATAGATTACGTCTACTACACTCTGTAAGGACAATCAACATAATATAGATCACATCTACTACACTTTGTAAGGACAATCAACATAATATAGATTACGTTTACTAAACTTTGTAAGGACAATCAACATAATATAGATTACGTCTACTACACTTTGTAAAGACAATCAACATAATATAGATTACGTCTACTACACTCTGTAAGGACAACCAACATAAGATAGATGACGCCTACTACACTCTGTAAGGACAATCAACATAATATAGATTACGTCTACTACACTCTGTAAGGACAATCAACATAATATAGATTACATCTACTACACTCTGTAAGGACAATCAACATAATATAGATTACGTCTACTACACTCTGTAAGGACAATCAACATGATATAGATTACGTGTACTACACTTTGTAAGGACAATCAACATAATATAGATTACGTCTACTACACTCTGTAAGGACAACCAACATAAGATAGATTACGCCTACTACACTCTGTAAGGACAATCAACATAATACAGATTATGTCTACTACACTCTGTAAGGACAATCAACATAATATAGATTACGTCTACTACACTCTGTAAGGACAATCAACATAATATAGATTACATCTACTACACTCTGCAAGGACAATCAACATAATATAGATTACATCTACTACACTCTGTAAGGACAATCAACATAATATAGATTACATCTACTACACTCTGTAAGGACAATCAACATAATATAGATTATGTCTACTACACTCTGTAAGGACAATCAACATAATATAGATTACGTCTACTACACCCTGTAAGGACAATCAACATAATATAGATTACGTCTACTACACCCTGTACGGACAATCAACATGATATAGATTACGTCTACTACACCCTGTAAGACATCTACTACACTCTGTAAGGACAATCAACATAATATAGATTACATCTACTACACTCTGTAAGGACAATCAACATAATATAGATTACATCTACTACACTCTGTAAGGACAATCAACATAATATAGATTACGTCTACTACACCCTGTAAGGACAATCAACATAATACAGATTACGTCTACTACACTCTGTAAGGACAATCAACATAATACAGATTACGTCTACTACACTCTGTAAGGACAATCAACATAATATAGATTACGTCTACTACACTCTGTAAGACATCTACTACACTCTGTAAGGACAATCAACATAATATAGATTACGCCTACTACACTCTGTAAGGACAATCAACATAATATAGATGACGCCTACTACACTCTGTAAGGACAATCAACATAATATAGATTACGTCTACTACACTCTGTAAGGACAATCAACATAATATAGATTACGTCTACTACACCCTGTAAGGACAATCAACATAATATAGATTACGTCTACTACACTCTGTAAGGACAATCAACATAATATAGATCACGTCTACTACACTCTGTAAGACATCTACTACACTCTGTAAGGACAATCAACATAATATAGATTAGGTCTACTACACTCTGTAAGGACAATCAACATAATATAGATTACGTCTACTACACTTTGTAAGGACAATCAACATAATATAGATTACGTCTACTACACTCTGTAAGGACAATCAACATAATATAGATTACGTCTACTACACCCTGTAAGGACAATCAACATAATATAGATTACGTCTACTACACCCTGTAAGGACAATCAACATAATATAGATTACGTCTACTACACCCTGTAAGGACAATCAACATAATATAGATTACGTCTACTACACTCTGTAAGGACAATCAACATAATATAGATCACGTCTACTACACTCTGTAAGGACAATCAACATAATACAGATTACGTCTACTACACTCTGTAAGGACAATCCACATAATATAGATTACGTCTACTACACTTTGTAAGGACAATCAACATAATATAGATGACGCCTACTACACTCTGTAAGGACAATCAACATAATATAGATTACGTCTACTACACTCTGTAAGGACAATCAACATAATATAGATTACGTCTACTACACCCTGTAAGGACAATCAACATAATATAGATTACGTCTACTACACTCTGTAAGGACAATCAACATAATATAGATCACGTCTACTACACTCTGTAAGGACAATCAACATAATACAGATTAAACGAAATCAAGGATTTCTTTTTTCACGAGAGAGTTGATACTTACCTCCCTAATACTTTTGATATTGCTAAATATTGGCTTTCACTCAATAAACACTCAGATTAAAACAGTTAGGTGCCCCTACTGGGCAGGGAGTCAGAGCGTAGTCTGGCGGATGCCAGCCCCACCACCGCGCATGCGCAGACTAGCACTTCCTCTGACTAATTTATTGGCTGATACACATGCAACTATAAAGAGCCTGAAGACCGAGCCTCTGTGGGGTGGAGGCCGGGTCCGTATCTAGGGAGGTAAGTATCAACTCTCTCGTGAAAAAAGAAATCCTTGATTTCGTTTATTTCACATCAAGAGTATACTTACCTCCCTAATACTTTTGATATTGCCAGAATTCGACAGTGAATTCGGCGGGAGGGAGGCGAGGTCAAAAGACCAGCTCATCCCTATACGCTTTTCTGCGTTTAAGGCACTTAAACTTCTGAAACTGTATGAAAAACAGTCAGGATTTGACTAACCATCGGATAACACCCCCGATGTATGAGAGATGACCGAATGTCATATGCGCTCCCCCCCCCTCCTTCCTGGGAGGAAGAGTCGAATGACCTCAATGTCCTATACGCTCTCTACGTACAAGTGCCATGTACTACAGGACAGAGACGAAAAAACTCCATTTTCGTATACTCTCAACAATGAACCACATAAATACACAAAACCATCATCATATAAATAACGGGTAACGTGACAAGACAATCAACAATGGACAACACATACACAAGACTGACCTTGTTGAAATGGCTGCTGACATCCTCTTCCCATTGGTGAAGATCGATGCAGTCCCAAATTAGTGGTTGTTTCCATAAATTAATTGTGAAATATATAAGCAATGAGGAAACCCCATCAAAAATATATATGCCTAGTTATTTTTTCAAAATCGACAAGGCGAGAGGATTAGAGGTGTCACGGAGATAATGGTCTGTAAAACTTGACTCACAGTGCCACTGAGCCACCGACATAATATCATCCACAGGGACCCCATTAAATAGGGCAGTGGATGTCACTACGCCGCGGACACTGTGAGCCTTGGCCACGTCAACCTGCTTCCCGGTGGCGGATTTATGGCAAAACTGAATGCATTCTACAATCCACCTGGAAATGGTGTCCTTAGAAGCCCTGCCATGGGGTTCAATATATGACAACCATAACGCTGACTGATCGGTGCGCCACTCCGCCGTACGTTGTTTGTACCGGCAAAGCGCCCGGACAGGACACCATGCTTTAGAATTAGGATCATATCTAGTTAAAGCAGGCAAAATAATAGGTTGACCTGGATATTTCAACGACTGATTTTTAGCCAAGAAATTAATCCTAGGTAGCAGCTTAAGGCCTTCCCCTGAAACCACAAAACGGTCATCCTCGGCTGATAAGGCATGAATTTCACTCCTACGCCTAGCCGAGGCCGCAGCAATTAAAAACACAGTCTTCAGTGTTAATAGTTTCATAGAAATGGAACTAAGTGGTTCAAACGGCTTATCACCTAGTACTTGAAGCACTAGCGATAAACTCCAAGACGGAATCACAGGTGGATTCCTTGGTCTTAGATTGCCCATGCCTTTAATTAATACATTTAATGTATTCACTTCATCACTTCCCCTCTTAGCCAAGCAAGGAATAACAGACATTAAAGCTGACTTATAACCAGCAATAGAGTTAGGCTTGAGGCTATAGGCATCATAAAGGTGACAGAGGAAATCAGCTACTATCTGAATAGATGCATCCATTGGATCAATACATCTTTTTGAGCACCATTCTGCAAATCTGTTGATTTTATAATTATATGCTCTGGAGGTTGACCCCCTCCTGGCTTTGGCCATAAACATGGCTGCTTGCTCAGAAAAGCCCTCCTTAATTCTAGATTCCTTGACAACATCCACGCAGTCAATCTGAACATTGACGGATTGTTGTGAAGGGCCTTGCCCTGGAAGATAATATCGTCCATCAGAGGCAGAGGAACCGGATTGCAGACCAGAAGGTCCAGCAGATCCGTATACCATGATCGGCTTGGCCAATCCGGGGCGATCAGAAGCACTTGGCATTCCTCTTGTCTGATTTTCTGAAGAATTTTTGGAATCAGGATTGCTGGAGGGAATGCGTATGCATACATTCTCCCCCAGCTGATAGCTAACGCATCTGTTGCGAAAGCGCTTGGATCCGGAATCGGAGAGACGTACGTCGTCATCTTCGCATTCTTCTTCGTTGCGAACAAATCGATGTTGGGTTTCCCCCAATGGTCGAACAGACGATCCGCCACACATTGATTTAGTTGCCATTCCGTGGGTAAAACACTCATCCTTCGGCTCAATGAGTCTGCTAGCAGGTTTAACCTTCCCGGAATATGAACTGCTTTCAAGGTAATCTGGTGATCCAGACACCAACAAAGCAGTTTCCATGTCATCATACAGAGACTGGGCGACTTCGTTCCGCCCTGGCGGTTTATGTAAGTCACAACTGTTGAGTTGTCTGAACGAATAAGAACAATCTTGCCCTGAACTTTCTGTAAGAAATGTTCCAGGCCCAGGACTACTGCTCTTAGCTCCAGTAGATTTATATGTTCCTTTGACTGTTCCAGATTCCAAAGCCCTGATATCGTGGACTCTTCCAGGCAAGCTCCCCAGCCCTCCATCGATGCATCTGTATACACAGTCACCTGAGGGTGGGGAGGGGTTAGCATAACCCCCACCAAGAGATTCTCTGTGTCCAACCACCATTGCAGGTGATGAATCAGAGGCGCCAACACTGACACATTCGAGTCCAGCGAACCTGTACTCTGGGTCCATTGTGTCATGAGAAATAACTGGATCGGCCGCCTGCGTAAGGCGGCCTGAGGAATGACTGGTTCCAATGAAACCATCAACCCCAGCATTCTCAAGTAAACCCGTGCCAGGACATGACGACTGTCGCACACTGACTGAATTAATGAGATGAGTTTCTGAACTCTCTCCTGAGTAGGATAAACATATCCTGTCTCTAGATCGAAGAACATCCCCAGGTAAACAAACTTCTGGGATGGAGTCAGCTCTGATTTTGGGAAATTGATCATCCAGCCTAAGTCTGTGAGAGTTTTCAAAACAATCTCCAGACTGGCCGACAAACTTTCCCGGGTGTGCGCTTTCAACAGCCAGTCGTCTATGTACGTGTGGACTGCTATGCTTCTCCTGCGGAGGTATGCGGTGATCGCAAGAACCACACGGGTGAAAACCCGAGGAGCCGTGGAAATTCCGAAGGGTAGCACCCTGAATTCCCACTGTCTGCCCTGGAATGCAAATCTCAGGAAGCGACGGAAACTCCTGTGTATGGGGATGTGGAAATAAGCGTCCTTCAAATCTATCGACGCTGTCCACATTCCCCTCTCTAACCCCGCCAACACCGAGCGCACAGTCTCCATCTTGAAACTGGGCGTCTCTATGAACTTGTTCAATGGCTTGAGGTTGAGAATTGGTCTCCACCCTCCGGTGTTCTTTGTTACTAAGAACAGGGTTGAATAGAAGCCCGGACACCTCTGTGCCGGCTGAATAGCTCCTTTTTGTATGAGGGAATTTATTTCCTCCTCGATACACAACCTTTGATCTGGATCTCTCGGATTTGGAGTCCAGATCGGCACTAGAGACAGTCGCGATGGCGGGCCTGTCATCCAATCGGGATGATACCCGACTGAAAGCCATCGCAAGACTAAACGGTCCTGAGTTAACCGTTCCCACTCTTGCATGTGGTCGGCTAATCGGCCTCCCATCGGTCCACCTAGGGATAGAGGTGGACATAAGGAGTGCAAGAGCGGCACTGTCTCCTTTGCCAGAAACACCGGCGCGGTTCTCACCGCGGTAACCGTCCCATCAGGAACGATTACCCCGCCCAGATCCTCGCGCGCCACGACCAGCACCGCGCGCACCTTGGTGCGCGGGCGGCTGCCTGGCTGACTGCGCCTGAGGAGCCTGCGCCCCCCTCGCTGCTGGCCGAATCGCACGCGGCCGAGGCCGGCGCTGCGATGGTGGTTGGCCTCTGACCTGGCCACTACCACCTCGAGCCTGCAGGGGACGATACGCAGGGGGTGCGGCGCGAACGTTGGCACGACGAAGCACCTCAAACTGTTCGCGCAGCGCCCTCTGGTTATTGACCAGAGTAACCGTCTCCTGGAGGTGTCTACATCCCTCACCTCCAAAGAGACCAGGACCTGTCATAGGCGTACGTAGTAGCCTATTGTAGAGGTCCTGGGACGGGCACAGATTATCCAAGGCAAAAGTGCGCCTTGCCCGGACACTCCTGGTCACCGCCCGCGTCATACAGTCCAGAGCCAGGTTGATACCATCCTGGATGGCTCGCTGGACTGTGACCGGACTTGGCTGGCGCGATGCGGATGCTGTTACTACCCCTTGTAACAGCTGGGAGACGTGGGACAGAGCGGCAATCGAAGCCCTCCCACTCTCCTCCGCATCACGCAACGCGGTATTTGCCGAACGCAACGCGTTCGAACACAAGACTCCCGTGTCAGAACGGGAGCCTGGCCGCGCATCCTCACCCAAAGCCGCGCGGTCATCCACGCTCGGCTTTGGTACCACACCGTACCGCTGGTAGTCCAGGGGCACGATGCGGCAACGCCTGGCCACCTCGCGCGGGGCCTTAGCGAGACGTCGACTCGCCTTAATGGACGTCTCCGCCGCCTCGAACATGTCAGCGACATGCTCTGCCAGCGGCAGAGAAGGCATAGCGTTAGCAGTAGGCTTACCAGCTAACCACGGCCTGTGTTCACGCTGGCTAGCCGACTGCTCCACGGGCAGATCTGGTCTAACACTCACCAACCACTGGCAAGCGTCAGACCAATCCTCCTCCGTGGCTAGTTGCGAGCGCTCTACAAGACGGGGGCCTTCGTCTTCCTCCTGAGCACAAGCAACAGAGCTTGACGGCGGATACGCTGATATCCCTGGCAAGCCAGGGAGAGCATGCGGTCCTGATAATACCGGCATGCTAATCTCACTGGCTTGACCAGGAGCAGGCGCCGTGGTAGAGCGCGGGGCATATACCGCCCCACCACGGCCCCGGCCAGCACCAGCTACACTCTCGGTAAGCCGAGGTATGCGGTACCGCTGGCCTTCAGCGCCCAGGGCCACAGTCTGAACCGTGGATTCTACCCCTGGGAGAGTAGAATCGTGGAAAAAGGCGCCTGTATTCCCCGCGAGGGGCGCACAAACGTCATATTCCATGGCCACGTCTTCAGACGGCGACCCCAACAGGTAATCATCATCCTCCTGGCCAGAAAGATTAGACTCCGGGTCAGCAAAGAGAGCTAACCCGGACTGGCCAGGGAAGGCGCCATACGAGGTACTGGCAGCCGCGGTGTGCGGATACCCCTGGACTGATGAGCAGCCCGCGGGTTCCAGCGACGACCGTCCACGGTCCCTATTGGGCGCGGCAATAAGCCTGCTGCCAGGGCCGTGGAACACCCCCTCTAATGGGGCCACCTCTGAATCTTCAAACAACGGAAGCGTACTAAGGAACGTTGATTCAGAGGTGGGGATTACCTGCTCCGAAGCAGATGATGAGGTCAATAAAGGATTTGGTCCAGGAAGCATGCCACGAAGCAACTCTGGAACCAAATCCTTGATTGTCCTCCTCATCTCTCCCAACATCTCGGTCCGGAAGGCCTCCATGTCCACCGCGGACGAGGCCTTCCTCTTACCCTTCTTACTTACGACCTCTTTTTTCAGCTTCTTTTTCTCCTCCTCCAACTTGTCCTTCGCCTGCAAGCACAAGAATTCGGACATTAGCTCGCCCCCCCAGTGCTTACATATCTCGCAATTAAGCAAGGGACCACAGGGGCTACACTGAAAACATAGATGAGGGCCAAACTTGTCCCTCAAAAATCGTCCACAGGACGCACAACCAGGTCTCTGAAAAAGGCCAAAGGACGAGGAGTATGAGCAAACTAGTTACGCTTAGAAACTCACCAACTCAAGAGAAGGAAATGATCATAAAGATCATAATTTTTATGAGAAACCAGCTTCGGACAACTTTAATTGTAAATAAAGAGCAAAGCTGATTATGACGTCATTAATCCTGTGACAGGACAAAATCAATCCCAACAAACATCCCAGTGCAAGGACGAATTGTATCTCTAACCAGAACATGTGCAGAATGGACATTTCGACTACACAAGCATCAGATAAATACTGATAACAATGGCAAATAGTGTTAATTATCTCCCTTTCTCATATCAATAATTAATACCTGACACCTTGTCTAGACAAACCATCCAACCTGATGAACTGGAGAACTCCACCACTGAACGCCTCTTAACTCTCTCCACCTCAAGGGGAAGGAATTGGATGAAGAGGGCAAAGTGAGAAGACCTTTATAATAGGCCTCCAACTCACTGGGCATAGAATTTTTGGTTAGATAACCTAACAGTATTAGTAGGAAATGGAACCATGGTGGAGAGACACAAACCCTCTGCTGATGTCATGTCCTTATTTCTCCTTCACACAGACCTGTGGACATAAACACAGAGAGATTAGTCTTGTATAGCACCTAGTTGAAAAAACCCAACTAATTAAGGCGCTTATCACGTTTAGCGAGAGTCCCGGAAACACATTACAACGGGACAAAACACGCTAATTTTACTAGAAGTCACCTGATTTAAAGGTCCAAGGCCCTCCTGTGGCGAAGTCACTCTCTCAGCCATCTTTGTCAGCGGTAAACTTCTTTCTAATAGTCTTAAAAAGCTTTGAAAAGAGTATAGAAAGATTCTATCATGAAAGCATGTGTTGTCTCTCAGCCAATAAATTAGCAAAGAGGTAGTGCTAGTCTGCGCATGCGCGGTGGTGGGGCTGGCATCCGCCAGACTACGCTCTGACTCCCTGCCCAGTAGGGGCACCTAACTGTTTTAATCTGAGTGTTTATTGAGTGAAAGCCAATATTTAGCAATATCAAAAGTATTAGGGAGGTAAGTATACTCTTGATGTGAAATACGTCTACTACACTCTGTAAGGACAATCCACATAATATAGATTACGTCTACTACACTTTGTAAGGACAATCAACATAATATAGATTACGCCTACTACACTCTGTAAGGACAATCAACATAATATAGATTACGTCTACTACACTCTGTAAGGACAATCAACATAATATAGATTACGTCTACTACACCCTGTAAGGACAATCAACATAATATAGATTACATCTACTACACTCTGTAAGGACAATCAACATAATATAGATTACATCTACTACACTCTGTAAGGACAATCAACATAATATAGATTACATCTACTACACTCTGTAAGGACAATCAACATAATATAGATTACATCTACTACACTCTGTAAGGACAATCAACATAATATAGATTACGTCTACTACACCCTGTAAGGACAATCAACATAATATAGATTACGTCTACTACACCCTGTAAGGACAATCAACATAATATAGATTACGTCTACTACACTCTGTAAGGACAATCAACATAATATAGATTACGTCTACTACATCCTGTAAGGACAATCAACATAATATAGATTACATCTACTACACCCTGTAAGGACAATCAACATAATATAGATTACGTCTACTACACCCTGTAAGGACAATTAACATAATATAGATTACGTCTACTACACTCTGTAAGGACAATCAACATAATATAGATTACATCTACTACACTCTGTAAGGACAATCAACATAATATAGATTACGTCTACTACACTCTGTAAGGACAATCAACATAATATAGATTACGTCTACTACACTCTGTAAGGACAATCAACATAATATAGATTACGTCTACTACACTCTGTAAGACATCTACTACACTCTGTAAGGACAATCAACATAATATAGATTACGTCTACTACACTCTGTAAGGACAATCAACATAATATAGATTACGTCTACTACACTTTGTAAGGACAATCAACTTAATATAGATTACGTCTACTACACTCTGTAAGGACAATCAACATAATATAGATTACGTCTACTACACTCTGTAAGACATCTACTACACTCTGTAAGGACAATCAACATAATATAGATTACGTCTACTACACTCTGTAAGGACAATCAACATAATATAGATTACGTCTACTACACTCTGTAAGGACAATCAACATAATATAGATTACGTCTACTACACTCTGTAAGACATCTACTACACTCTGTAAGGACAATCAACATAATATAGATTACGTCTACTACACTCTGTAAGGACAATCAACATAATATAGATTACGTCTACTACACTTTGTAAGGACAATCAACATAATATAGATTACGTCTACTACACTCTGTAAGGACAATCAACATAATATAGATTACGTCTACTACACCCTGTA
>CM067364.1:517500-558500 GCA_034401795.1 Chaetoderma sp. LZ-2023a | reverse complement strand
AAAGGCCAGATCTCTTCTCTCAGCAGCTGATACGTACTGCAACATTGAAGTATGTGCTCTGTGGTCTGTTCTGCTTCTCCACAAGGACAAGCGGCCGATGTCGTAAGGTGGAACCGCCTGTACATGTGTTGGTTTAGTCTGTTGTGTCCAGTTCTGAGACGAAAAATGGTCACTTGCTCTGGCCTCGAGAGATGATGGTAGGCATCTTCTGATTGAGGTGTTCTATAGAGTGACTTGATGATAGTCTTCATCTCTGTATGGGTAACCATGTTTTCTGTCTGATTCCCTTCTGGACCCACCTTTGCCATCTTGTCTGCTTGGACTCCACAGTGTGAGGGGATCCACTGCAATGCTATCCGAAAGCATTTGATGGTTTGTAGTGTTTCTTCAAGTTGTGGCAGCTTACCTTTTGTGATAGCCTCAAAGATGGAGCGGGCATCAGATAAAAAGACAATCTGTGCAATAGGGTGTGCTGTTCTGCTGATGGTATTAGCTGCATGAACCAGTGCTTCGACTTCAGCTCTGTAGTTTGTACAGTGTTTGCCTGTCGGTATTGCAGCTGACTCATGGTGTCCGTTTGGATACCGTATGTGCAGTCCGGCACCTCCGCTCCTAATTGCATCTTTGGCTGATCCATCTGTGTATATCCTTATCTATGTCTCCTGAAGGTACATTTCTTCCAGCATGGCTAGGGTCAGGGCCTTCTTGCTCACATCACTGTGTTCATCTTTGGTTGTGAGATGAGGTACTGTGGTGCGAATAGCTATGCTCTCTAGTTTATTTTCCCAGGGTGGAGGATCAAGGGTGTGGTTTGGGTCTTCTGTTTGTGCTGGCAACATTTCTTGGTGTTTTCTTTGAAGTGCTTTTGTCTCTTTCACAAAACTTGATCTTTTAAGTCTTCCTGATGACAGTTGTGCTTGCCTGATCCTCATCAGGTGGTTGTTGAACGATTTGAACTTTGCAGCTTGGATCAGTGCTTTGCATTCCCTTCCTTTGCTAAGTGTGGGGGGGGGGATGCCTGCTGTCTGCTCCATTTTTCTATTGGTGTTGATCTCATTCCACCAGTGATGATGCGCAGTGCCTGATTTTGTACTCTGTCGAGGTTCTGTTGATGAGATTTAGCTGCTGTCATCCATGAGCTGGATCCATACTCGAGGTGCGGTCGTACGGCACCTAGGTAGATGGTCTTGAGGATCCTTTCATTGTCACCCCACTTTGTTCCTGCCAGCTTCCTCATGATGTTTAGCTTTCTTCTGGCCTTTGCCTCTGCATTCTAGATGTACTCCTTCCATGTTAATCTTCTGTCATATGTGACTCCCAGGTATGTCTGCTGGTTCTCGTACTCGAGTGGAGTACCGCCCAGTGTCAGATTGCCAACCTTGGTTTTGGTGGACAGTGAGAATAGCATGGCTGATGATTTCTCTTTGTTGATGGTAATACACCAGCGATTAGCCCACGCTGTAATTGTGTCCAAGGCGAGCTGCATTCTGTACGTGGCAGTCGTTGTGTACTCCTCCGTGCACCAGAGTACGAGGTCATCTGCATAGAGGGCTGCTTGGATCCCATTGGGCAGCTCTGCTGCAATGTCATTAATGAAGAGTATGAACAGAGTCGGTGATAATACTCCGCCTTGTGGCACCCCTTGTCTCAGCAATACATTCTGTCCAGATTGTCCATCCACCAGCGCCCTAGCTCTGCGATTGTGTAGGTATGACTTGGTCCATCGGAACATGTTGCCACCAATGCCTGTGCGCCGGAGCTTCACGAGGAGGCCATCCTTCCACACCTTGTCAAATGCCTTCTGCAGATCGATAAAGGCAGCTAGCATCACCTTCTTGGCTTGAAAAGTGTCCTCTGACCTGTGCAAGATGTGTTGTTTGATCTTCTGTGCTCCTGTATCTTCTGAAGCCGGCCTGCTCTGAAACTATAATGTTCTCTGACTCCAGGTACCACTGCAACCGCTGGTTGATGATGCGCTCCATGGTCTTGCATATGCAGCTTGTAAGACTGATAGGACGGTAGCTCAGCACTTTCGTCTTGTTCTTCCCTTTTTTCAGAATAGGAGTCATTCTGGCTTCCTTCCAGCACTGAGGAACCTCTCCATTGGTCCAACTGAGAGTAAAGATGTCTAGCAACTTGCGGAGAGATGCATTACCAAGGTGTTGGATCATTTCATTCGTAATGCCATCTGGCCCGGGAGATTTCTTCTTCTTCAATTGGTGGATAGCCTTCTTCAGTTCTGCTAAACTAATGTCAACTTTCATTGCATCGTGAGTGTTGGTGTCTGCTCTTTCCTTTTTCTCTTTCCTAACCTCTTTTTGACGCATTCGTGGTATAGAAATGTTGCTTTCTTTTGCATATGCCTTCGCAAAGGCATCTGCAGCCATCTTTCCTGTCAGTGTTTGTCCATCTTCTTCAAGAGTAATCTTCTCTCCCCTGACACCCTCATCATTCTGTGCTTTAGTCAGTCTCCATAGCTTTGTGGTGTCTCTCTCTCTAAATTAAACCCTGCCGTCTTTTCCCTCCAGCTTCTTCTTTTGGCCTCCAGCTTAGTCTTTAGATACCTGGCTTTAGTTTGTTGTAGCGTGAAGTGGTTTTCATGACAGGGATTACCCTCTGCATCTTCTCTGGCCTTGTCTAGTTTATCATGTGCTGCAGTTCTGTTGTCCAGTAGGGGCGGTAGTTTTTCCTGAACCCTCGCGGAATCGCTTCGTTGGCAGCCTTGAGGATACTTGAATTAAATTCCTTGACCACATTGTTGATGTTTCTCCCTTCTGCTATATTTTGGGTAAGCTCATTGGAACGAATGCCGAACCGACTCCAATTTGCCTTTTTGTAGTTCAACCTTGGTTGTTGAGGTGAACTTGTCGAAATACTTCCAGAAAGAGAGAGTAGGCTGGGCGGTGGTCCCTTCCTCCTAGCTACGATCCGACCACTCTACTGAGGTTTCTGTGAATGTTTTCTGTACAAAATGCCAAGTACGGCGTTGTTGTCAAGTGCCACCGGTGCGAGTAGAAGGTAGGCTGATCTGTGGGATCGTTGACAAGTAAAAGGTGCTTTTCATCTTGCCATGCTTCAGTGTCTTCTCCTCGTTTATCAAGTGTTCTGTATCCCCAGCTCTGGGACTGGCTATTAAAGTCTCCCGCAATGAGGAAGTGGCAGTCCGGGACCTGGATTGTGTCAAGTGAGAGATTCTTGTCATTAGGGCAGTAATAATTGACAATGTAAATCACAGAGTTGCTGGTTGTTACCTTGATCTTGATATATTCTGCCTCCCATAAAGGTTTGATCTGGCTGGCGTTCACCCTGTTTCGGACCAAGGTGATTACCCCGCCTTTCTTTCTCTTGGGTCTGATTATGGGCATTTATCAAGACGACTGCAGAAGCCATTTTGGACTGATATGCATGTTAAAGGGTCAGGGCTGGGGTCAAATACGTATTTGTATTTAAATATGCTCATTTTGACGTACAAATGTATTTATATTTGCATTTGCCATTTTAAAAAGCTCTGTATTTGTATTTGCTCACAGATATTTAATGTGTTTGTTCAAATGCGATCAAATATGCGCATAGTGAACATCATCAAAATATAGATATTCGATTAAAATGGTTAAACATCCTACCTTCATATGGAATTGACATGATTTTCCATCCCAAGCTATCCAGCAGTTGACTTTACACACATTTTAACATTTAACCCTTCAGCTCTGTCCAGATACAAGATGTTTGTGATGGATAAGAAATAATCTGTCAACTGACTATAGTGAATAAAATTGGACTGATCTATATAATAATATTTTAATATTTTAACATATGTAACAGCATTTGATAAAATATAAGCAACATCAGAAATTTCTGGGAAGTTGACCGCTTTTCCATGGTCAGGGATGACACACGCATTTCTGATTAAAATTAACCATTGTGATGACGGTACCGTATGATATATATATAAATAAGATAATTAACGGCGTATTGCATGATTACTTCAGTCCATCAGTCCAATGTATTCATTTATCATGGATGTAGCAACAAGATACCTGTAGAATTTCAAGAATAATGTTAGCGAGTTTAAATAGGAATTAATTAACCTTGAGGCTGAAATTATTCAATACGTGTGTGTGTGTGTGTGCTTCTGCTTGCCTTCATACTGTCTGTGTATATATTCCGTTTTAATTTCTTTCAGAATATGGATACAGTCGGTACTATTCTTGTATTTAATGTTATCGATTGTCATTTTCTGTTAACAGTTAATGATGGTCACTCATTTAGTTTCCATTATTATTCGAATGGCTTTTTGTTCGGTTTTGAAAACTTTGCTGACTTTGTTCTGTCAACAATTATGCTGGAAGACAGAGGAGCCTTCTTTCAATGTTTCTAATTTACATGTAAGTTATTTATTGCTACTTAACAGACATGGGAGAAAATACTTTTGAAAGTATTTAAATGCAAATGCAAACACTACATTTTTGAAAATCTTCAAATGCAAATATTGGAAATTTCAAATCTTCAAATGCAAATGCAAATACTTGAAATTTCAAAACCTCAAAGGCATGCAAATACTTGAAATTCAAATTATTGACACCTATTTACTGTCATGACTGTGTATTACATGCAGAAAATCACTGATTATTTTAGGTGATTTAACTGGAAGGCCTTTTATACTTTCTTTAATTCAGACAAATTGTTTTCAAATAATTTTTGAAGGGCAAAATCTTCAACTTCTGTTATTATATCCCTCTGTTAGCAATGGTTTCCAGTCAAATTATTATGCGTAGTGGGGGTATTATGCTTTCATCCTGTACATCCGTTGATACATCCTGAGAATCTTGTTGCTGCAATAAGTGTTCCCACTATGCCTCTTTTTGCGCATATATATGCACACAATTTGGTCCAGGACGCATAAAATTGAACCCTCTGTATCCCAAGGGACGCGCAGGGGATGCACAAATAAGTGTGCCCTAAAACTGGTAAGTCTAACGTGCATCGCTAATTTCTAATATTTTAAGCAGGCGAATAGTTAAACGAGTGATTAAGTTAAATCCCACCTTAGAAATTAATCCGGAATAACATACTAATCGGCCCTGTCAATTTAAACAAATGGCTATACATACAATGTAATACACAAATGGTTAAATCATGGTTAATTCATGGTCAAACCATAGTCATTGACCATTGACCATGGTTTGATCAGGATTAGGAAAATGGGCCATGAAATGCGTAGCGAAATGCACATTTTTGTCCATAGCGCTGCAGTGCAAGAAGGCAAAACCATCAGATTTAGCACATTTTTACTATTACAATATTTGATGAGTGTTTGCATTTGACGTCAACTGATCAAATGTCTAGGTCACCGGAGTCACTAAGTGAATTGGAAAGATAGAGCACAAAAGGTGTGAAACAGTGTCTCCCTCGAGTGAATTCTAGATATTATTATTATTATTATTATTATTTTAATAACATTATTATTCTTTATATATTCAGGTTTTTGCCCTGGTTACTTGATCCAGAGACGGGACAGTAGACCACTTATCATATACCTGATCCTATAGCCATGACTGTTAAAGCTATCAAGATGAAGCTCCTGCACAGTGGCACTCTCAGTGTGATGCACATAGAGATGCAATGGACACATGATGGAAGGTAATTATTTTATACAACCCTCTCCACAAGATATTAACAGAGTCAGCGTCATTACTTTAACCCTTAGAACCCTGAGTTTCCATATTTCAATTTGAATTAATCAAAATTATTGCTAAATGGTACCAACACTATTATATAATCATTACCATACTAATTCAACTTCGAACAATATTGACCACGATGCTTGATATTATGCTCTTTACTTTCATTAAGGTATACAAGAACAGATTACATTCCGGCCACTTCCGATTATGCAGTGGACATTTGGTCACCAAGAAGTGACCCTGTCAAGCCTAGTCTAACACTGCAGGTAAACTGTTCTTTACGTGTGTTAGTTCTTTAACGTTATGGCCAGAAATGACAAATTCATTAGAATGTTAGGCATCTATTGAATATTTTGAAACTAACTAACCGGAAGATGTCCCTGCTGATGCATTGTTGCCAGATTCCAGTCAAATTACTTTCAGAATATTCAATCGTCTTGGTTAATATTTTGAAACTAATTTGCCTGGAATAGTTTGCTGCCTAGGTTTGGATTCAAATTAGCTTCAAACTATTGCCACAATCTAGCAGGTTTTGTGAACTGTCATCGGATGTGGCAGAAACCAATCTGCCTTCATGCAATTCAGTAGAGGATTTGACGAATGTATAGCATTTGAGAAAATGGGTCCCATGTCAGTCCTGATCCAGGCCACGCGCATCTTCGCTTAAGGCCATGGGATCATGAGCATACAGTTTCGGGATGACACAGTCAATGGCTAGCTGTCACCTTGCCAGGAAATTCCTAGTGATGCTTTGTCTCTGGCTGTCCAGACTCCACGTGAAGCGATCCTGAATGGCCCTGTGGAATGAAATTGGTGATTGCTGGTGGGATACGGATGCTGATACGACCCCTTATTCTAGATTAGAGACATGACACAGTGACGAAATTGCCACACTCATACTCTCCTCTAAATCCGGCAGTGCAGGATATTTGCGGAATGTATATCATTCGAGCAAATGGGGTCCCATGTCAGTCCGAACCCAGACCATGCCTCTTCGCCCAATGCCATGAGATCATGAGCTCAATGTTTTAGGATGACACAGTATTTCTGAAATACATCAGATGCAATACGACACCGCTGTGCTACCTTATGGGGGCCCCTCACACGTTCTTCATTAAATTAAATAGATGCCTCTGCCTGCTGAAACATGGCCACAACATGCTCAGTGTACGGCAGTGATGTCACAGCACCCCTAGCCAGCTTACCCTTTAAACACGGGTTTGGCCCCTGTGAGGTAGCTGATGGGTCTACCAGGAGTTCTGGTTTGAAATCTACCAGCCATTACCATGCATCATTCCAGTCCTCTTCGATAGCCAACTGAGACATTTCGACGAGCTTTAAGTCCAACTCATCATTTTCCACGTTATTCTCTGATGTTAAACCGTCATTTAAAAAAAAATGTTTTTGAACATTTTCGCGAATAATTTGTTGACCATGGTCTGTATCATTTAATAAGGGAGGCAACTCTTTTGACATAAAACGAGTGTCTTTTTTGCATTTAAAGTTATTATTCTATTGCACATAAATCGTCATCATCATTAATTATGACATACTGGCAATAATAAATACTGAATTCTTGTATACACTTTATTTCAAACTATGCCAATGTGGTTAACTATTCCAAAATTTTCTGTCTTATATATTTATATTAGCTCAAGACAATGCTTACAATGTTGTACTCACTTCTCTGCCTTATGGATAAGACCAAAGTATTTCAATTTTGTAGGCTTGCAGTAAATAAGAAGGCAGAATCAGCAGATTTATCACATGCTGTCATATTACAGCATTTGATGATTGCTTGCATTTGAGGTTAACCGATCAAATGTCTCAGTCATGGGAGTCACCAAAGTGCATTGGAAAGCCAGAGCACAGAAGGCGTGAGACAGTTTTCACTTCAAGAGTATACTTACCTCCCTAATACTTTTGATATTGCTAAATATTGGCTTTCACTCAATAAACACTCAGATTTAAAACAGTTAGGTGCCCCTACTGGGCAGGGAGTCAGAGCGTAGTCTGGCGGATGCCAGCCCCACCACCGCGCATGCGCAGACTAGCACTTCCTCTTTGCTAGATTATTGGCAAAGAGATCACACATGTTTTTTTGTTCAATAGCTTTTTCGCTCTCTTAAACTGTTTAAGTGGTGTTTGTTTGGAGTGTTAGTCACTTTTTTGGATGGCGGATAGGAATACGTCGCCACAGGAGGACGGAGGACCTTTAAATCAGGTGACTTCTAGTAAAATTAGCGAGTTTTCTTCCCGGTGTATTGTGTTTCCGGGACTCGCGTTTACCGTGATAAGCGCCTTGGTTGGTTGGGTTATATCAACTCGGTGCTACCTAGGACTAATTTCTCTTTCTGTTTATGTCCACAGGTCTGTATGACGCTAGGTGGTGACGTCACAGTACCAGAGAATTAGTATTCTCTCCACCATGGTTCCATTTCCTACTAACACTGTTAGGTTATCTAACCAAATGAAAAATTATGTCCAGTGAGTTGGAGGCCTGGTATAAAGGTCTTCTCACTTTGCCCTCTTGATCCAATTCCTTCCCCATGAGGTGGAGAGAGTTAAGAGGCGTGCAGATGGTGGAGTTTCCGGTTCGTCACGTTGGATGGTTTGTCTATACAAAGTGTCAGGTATCTAGTTATTGATAATGTGGTGATGTTAATTATTGTAAACAATCAAAGGGAGATAATTAACATTTTTGCCAGAAAAGAGTTATCTATATGTATCTGATGGTTGTGTAGTCAACTTATCCATTCAGCATACAATTCGTCTTTGCACTTGGATGTTTTGTTGGGATCGAATTTTTTCCTGTCACGGGATTAATGACGTCATAATCAGCTGGCTATGTATTTATTAGCAATTCAAGCGCTATGCTGGTTTTTGATGTATATTGATCTTTATGATCGTTTTCCTTCTCCTTGAGTTGGATTGAGTTTCTAAGCTTAACTAGTTGCTCATACTCCTTGTCCTTTGCCCTGTTTCAGGGACCGGGTTGCGCGTCCTGTGGACGTTTTATGCATGTGAAGTTCTGGCCGCATCTGTGTTATCGATGTAGCCCTTGTGGTCCATTGATTAATTGTGACATATGTAAGCACTGGGGGGGGCGAGTTAATGTCCGAATTCTTGTGCTGCTTACAGGCGACGGACAAGGTGGTAGAGGAGGAGAAGAAGAAGAAGCGGAAACGAGAGGTAAGTAGGAAGGGTAAGGGGAAGGTCTCGTCCGCGGTGGATATGGAGACCTTCCGGACCGAGATGTTGGGAGAGATGAAGAGGACAATAAAAGATTTGGTTCCAGGGTTGCTTCGTGGCATGCTTCCTGGACCAGATCCTTTATTGTCCTCATCATCGGCTTCGGAGCAGGTAATCCCCGCCTCTGGATCGATTTTCCTTAGTCCGCTTCCGTTGTCCGACGATTCAGAGGTGGCCCCATTAGAGGGGGCGTTCCACGGCCCTGGCAGCAGGCTTATTGCCGCGCCGATAGGGGACCGTGGACGGTTGTCGCTGGAACCCGCTGGCTGCTTATCAGTCCAGGGGTATCCGCACGCCGCGGTGGCCAGTACCTCCTATGGCACCGTTCCTGGTCAGCCCGGGTTAGCTCTCTTTGCTGACCCGGGGTCTAATCTTTCTGACCAGGGTGATGAGGATTACCTGCTAGGGTCGCCGTCTGACGACGTGGACATGGATGAAGACGTTTGTGCACCCCTCGCGGGGAATACAGGCACTTTTTTCCACGGTATTACTCACCCTGGAGTAAGGTCCGCGGTTCAGGTGGTGGCCCAGGGCGCTGCTGATGGCCAGCGGTACCGCATACCTCGGCTTGCCGAGAGTGTAGCTGGTGCTGGCCGGGCCCGCGGTAGGGCTATATATACCCCGCGCTCTACCGCGGTGCCTGCTCCTGGTCAAACCAGTGATATTCTCATGCCGGTGCTGTCAGGCCCGCATGTTTTCCCTGGCTTGCCAGGTGTATCAGCGTACCCGCCGTCAAGCTCTACTGCTTGCGCTCAGGAGGAAGACGAAGGACCCCGTCTTGTAGAGCGCTCGCAGTTAGCCACGGAGGAGGATTGGTATGACGCTTGCCAGTGGTTGGTGAGCGTTAGGCCTGATCTGCCCGTGGAGCAGTCGGCTAGCCACCGTGTTCACACGCCGTGGTTAGCTGGGAAACCAACTGCTAACGCTATGCCTTCTCTGCCGCTGGCGGAGCATGTCGTTGACATGTTCAAGGCGGCGGAGGCGTCCATTAACACGAGTGGACGTCTCGCGAAGGCCCCTCGCGAGGTGGCCAGGCGTTGTCGCATCGTGCCCCTGGACTACCAGCGGTACGGTGTGGTACCCAAGCCCAGCGTGGATGACCGCGCGGCGTTGGGTGAGGATACGCGGCCAGGCTCCCGTTCTGACGCGGGGGTCTTGTGCGCGAACGCGTTGCGTTCGGCGAATTCCGCGTTGCGTGATGCGGAGGAGAGTGGGAGGGCTTCGATTGCCGCTCTGTCCCACGTCTCCCAGCTGTTACAGGGGGTAGTAACGGCATCCGCATCGCGCCAGCCAGGCCCGCTCGCGGTCCAGCGAACCATCCAGGATGGTATTAACCTGGCGCTGGACTGTATGACGCGGGCGGTGACCAGGAGTGTCAGGGCAAGACGCACATTTGCCCTGGACAATCTGTGCCCGTCTCAGGACCTGTATAATAGGCTACTCCGTACGCCTATGACGGGTCCTGGTCTTTTTGGAGGTGAGGGATGTCGCCACCTCCAGGAGACGGTCACCCTGGTGAATAACCAGAGGGCGCTGCGCGAACAGTTTGAGGTGCTGCGTCGTGCTAACGTTCGCGCCGCGGCCCCTGCGTATCGTCCCCTGCAGGCTCGAGGTGGTGCTGGCCAAGTCAGAGGCCAGCCGCCGTCGCAGCGCCGGCCTCGGCCGCGTGCGATTCGGCCAGCAGTGAGGGGGGCGCAGGCTCCTCAGCCGCCGTCAGCCAGGCAGCCGCCCGTGCACCGAGGTGCGCGCGGGGCGGGGCGGGTCGCGCGAGGATCTGGGCGTGGTTATCGTTCCTGACAGGGCGCTTACCGCGGTAAGGACCACGCCGGTGTGTATGGCGACGGAGACAGTGCCGCTCTTGCATGCCTTGTGTCCACCGCGGTCCCTAGGTGGACCGGTGGGAGGCCGGCTAGCCGACCACATGCAAGAGTGGGAACGGTTAACTCAGGACCGTTTAGTCTTGCGATGGCTTTCCGTGGGGTATCATCCAGAGTGGATGACAGGCCCGCCGTCGCGACTGTCTCTGGTGCCAGTCTGGACTCCCATTCCGAGAGATCCAGATCAAAGGTTGTGTATCGAGGAGGAGATAAATTCCCTCGTACAAAAAGGAGCTATTCAGCCGGCACAAAGGTGTCCGGGCTTCTATTCAACCCTGTTCTTGGTAACAAAACGCACCGGTGGGTGGAGACCGATTCTCAACCTCAAGCCATTGAACAAGTTCATCGAGACGCCCAGTTTCAAGATGGAAACGGTGTTGGCGGGGTTGGAGAGGGGGATGTGGACGGCGTCGATAGATTTGAAGGACGCTTATTTCCACATCCCCATCCACAGGAGTTTCTGTCGCTTCCTGAGATTTGCATTCCAGGGCAGACAGTGGGAATTCAGGGTGTTGCCCTTCGGAATTTCCACGGCTCCTCGGGTTTTCACCCGTGTGGTTCTTGCGATCACAGCATACCTCCGCAGGAGAAGCATAGCAGTCCACACGTACATAGACGACTGGCTGTTGAAAGCGCACACCCGGGAAAGTTTGTCCGCCAATCTGGAGATTGTTTTGAAAATTCTCACAGACTTGGGCTGGATGATCAATTTCCCAAAATCAGAGCTGACTCCATCCCAGAAGTTTGTTTACCTGGGGGATGTTCTTCGATCTGGAGACAGGATATGTTTATCCTACTCAGGAGAGAGTTCAAATACTCATCTCGTTGATTCAGTCAGTGTGCGACAGTCGTCATGTCCTGGCACGGGTTTACTTGAGAATGCTGGGGTTGATGGTTTCGTTGGAACCAGTCATTCCTCAGGCCGCCTTACGCAGGCGGCCGATCCAGTTGTTTCTCATGACACAATGGACCCAGAGTACAGGTTCGCTGGACTCGAATGTGTCAGTGTTGGCGCCTCTGATTCACCACCTGCAATGGTGGTTGAATACAGAGAATCTCTTACCGGGGGTTTTGCTAACCCCTCCCCACCCTCAGGTGACTGTGTATACAGATGCATCGATGGAGGGCTGGGGAGCTTGCCTGGAAGAATCCACGATATCAGGGCTTTGGAATCTGGAACAGTCACAGGAACATATAAATCTACTGGAGCTAAGAGCAGTAGTCCTGGGCCTGGAACATTTCTTACAGAAAGTTCAGGGCAAGATTGTTCTTATTCGTTCAGACAACTCAACAGTTGTGACTTACATAAACCGCCAGGGCGGAACGAAGTCGCCCAGTCTCTGTATGATGACATGGAAACTGCTTTGTTGGTGTCTGGATCACCAGATTACCTTGAAAGCAGTTCATATTCCGGGAAGGTTAAACCTGCTAGCAGACTCATTGAGCCGAAGGATGAGTGTTTTACCCACGGAATGGCAACTAAATCAATGTGTGGCGGATCGTCTGTTCGACCATTGGGGGAAACCCAACATCGATTTGTTCGCAACGAAGAAGAATGCGAAGATGACGACGTACGTCTCTCCGATTCCGGATCCAAGCGCTTTCGCAACAGATGCGTTAGCTATCAGCTGGGGGAGAATGTATGCATACGCATTCCCTCCAGCAATCCTGATTCCAAAAATTCTTCAGAAAATCAGACAAGAGGAATGGCAAGTGCTTCTGATCGCCCCGGATTGGCCAAGCCGATCATGGTATACGGATCTGCTGGACCTTCTGGTCTGCAATCCGGTTCCTCTGCCTCTGATGGACGATATTATCTTCCAGGGCAAGGCCCTTCACAACAATCCGTCAATGTTCAGATTGACTGCGTGGATGTTGTCAAGGAATCTAGACTTAAGGAGGGCTTTTCTGAGCAAGCAGCCATGTTTATGGCCAAAGCCAGGAGGGGGTCAACCTCCAGAGCATATAATTATAAAATCAACAGATTTGCAGAATGGTGCTCAAAAAGATGTATTGATCCAATGGATTCATCTATTCAAGTAGTAGCTGATTTCCTCTGTCACCTCTATGATGCCTATAGCCTCAAGCCTAACTCTATTGCTGGTTATAAGTCAGCATTAATGTCTGTTATTCCTTGCTTGGCTAAGAGGGGAAGTGATGAAGTAAATACATTGAATGTATTAATTAAAGGCATGGGCAATCTAAGACCAAGGAATCCTCCTGTGATTCCGTCTTGGAGTTTATCGCTAGTGCTTCAAGTACTAGGTGATAAGCCTTTTGAACCACTTAGTTCCATTTCTATGAAACTATTAACACTGAAGACTGTGTTTTTAATTGCTGCGGCCTCGGCTAGGCGTAGGAGTGAGATTCATGCCTTATCAGCCGAGGATGACCGTTTTGTGGTTTCAGGGGAAGGCCTTAAGCTGCTACCTAGGATTAATTTCTTGGCTAAAAATCAGTCGTTGAAATATCCAGGTCAACCTATTATTTTGCCTGCTTTAACTAGATATGATCCTAATTCTAAAGCATGGTGTCCCGTCCGGGCGCTGCGCCGGTACAAACAACGTACGGCGGCATGGCGCACCGACCAGTCAGCGTTATGGTTGTCATATATTGAACCCCATGGGAGGGCTTCTAAGGACACCATTTCCAGGTGGATTGTGGAATGCATTCAGTTTTGCCATAAATCCGCCACCGGGAAGCAGGTTGACGTGGCCAAGGCTCACAGTGTCCGCGGCGTAGTGACATCCACGGCCCTATTTAATGGGGTCCCTGTGGATGATATTATGTCGGTGGCTCAGTGGCACTGTGAGTCAAGTTTTACAGACCATTATCTCCGTGACACCTCTAATCCTCTCGCCTTGTCGGTTTTGAAAAAATAAATCGGTTTATATTTTTTGAGGTGATTTCCTCATTACTTATATATATCACAATTAATTTATGGAAACACCCACTTTTTTGGGCCTGCATCAGTCTTTACCGATGGGAAGATGATGTCAGCAGCCATTTTCAACAAGGTCAGTCTTGTTCATGTGTTGTCCGTTGTTGATTGTATTGTCACGATTACCCGTTATTAATATGGTGATGGTTTGTGTATTTGTGTGGTTCATTGTTGAGAGTTACGAAAATGGAGCTTTTTCGTCTCTGTCCTGTAGTACATGGCACTTGTACGTAGAGAGCGTATAGGACATTGAGGTCAGTCGACTCTTCCTCCCAGGAAGGAGGGGGGGGAGCGCATATGACATTCGGTCATCTCTCATACATCGGTCGTGTTATCCGATGGTTAGTCAAATCCTGACTGTTTTTTCTTACAGTTTCAGAAGTTTAAGTGCCTTAAACGCAGAAAAGCGTATAGGGATGAGCTGGTCTTTTGACCTCGCCTCCCTCCCGCCAGATTCACTTTCGAATTCTGGCAATATCAAAAGTATTAGGGAGGTAAGTATACTCTTGAAGTGAAATAAACGAAATCTAGGATTTCTTTTTTCACGAGAGAGTTGATACTTACCTCCCTAGATACGGACCCGGCCTCTCCACCCCACAGAGGCTCGGTCTTCAGGCTCTTAATAGTTGCATGTGTGTCAGCCAATAATCTAGTCAGAGGAAGTGCTAGTCTGCGCATGCGCGGTGGTGGGGCTGGCATCCGCCAGACTACGCTCTGACTCCCTGCCCAGTAGGGGCACCTAACTGTTTTAAATCTGAGTGTTTATTGAGTGAAAGCCAATATTTAGCAATATCAAAAGTATTAGGGAGGTAAGTATCAACTCTCTCGTGAAAAAAGAAATCCTAGATTTCGTTTAATCTCCCTCAAGTGCATTCTAGTTATTATTATTATTATTATTATTATTATAATATTATTGTTCTTTCTATATTCCGGTTTTTGCCCTGGTTACTGGAGCCAGAGATGGGACAGTAGACCACTATCATGCACCTGATCATATAGCCATGACTGTTAATCGTGAAGCTCCTGCACAGTGGCATGCTCAGTGTGATGCACATAGAGATGCAATGGACACATGATGGATGGTAATTATTTTACGCATCCCTCTCAACAAGATATTAACAGAGTTATCATCATTATGTTAACCCTTCGAACCCTGAGTTTCCATATTTCAATTTGAATTAATCAGAATTATTGCTAAATGGTACCACAACAATTATATCATCATTACTATACTAATTCAACTTCCACCATTATTGGTCACGATGCTTGACATTACGCTGTTTTCATTCATTAACGCATACAAGAACAGATTACATTCTGACCACTTCCGATCATGCAGTGGACATTTGGTCACCAAGAGTCATCCATTCAGGCCTGTTCTAACGCAGCTGGTAAAATGTTCTTTATGTGTGTTAGCTCTTTAACGTGATGGCCAGAAAAGACAAATTAATTAGAATTTTAGGCCTCTGTTGAATATTTTGAAACTAACTAACTGGAAGATGTTGCTGCCGATTTCTTGTTGCCAGATTCCAGTCAAATTACTTTCAAACTGTGACTGTATTTGATTGTTGGTCTGAAGTAGCCGAGTCAGACTGGCTATCTGGGTTTACCGAATTTTGAGATGCTCAGCAACCCGATTCTCAGAATTGACATTCAGCATTATTGGCCGCCACTTTTGTGCTTTGTTGTTTTTTGGACGAGCTTGTTTGTAGCGCAGAATTGGACTTTAACTCTTGTGCACTATCTGTGCTCTGTTGTATTCCCAGTACTGCCATTATTTTGTGAAGTGCAGCATCACTTGTGCTTCGTCTGCTCTATTTGGGAGATCTTACTTTGCTCGATGGAGGCTCTCTGTTGAAATCACCGGTATACCACAACATAATTCACACTCGCATAGCAACTTATTGCCCAAGCACACAGCCTGCTCCAGCTTAATGTGGATGACCTTTTGACCATTTACTGGTCATAGAGTGGTTATGAAAATTTAACTATTTGCTTATTGAATTCCATTTAAAGTACAAGAGAAGACTATTTTTTAAATATTACCACTGGAATGACTGGTTCGATTATCGAGGCAGTCATTCCAGTGGTGAAATTTAAAAATACTAACTTGGTCGCTTGGCTGACTAATGGATATTCCTCAAGACCATAGCAGAGGTCTGTTAAAGGGTTAAGCTCCTGGTTGGCGAAGATGAAGTGTTACAGATTACCCTCCATCTGCTTGTATGATGTATGTACGATTACTGTGTAATGCCGCTGTAGTAGTCGAAACATCCTACAGCTGCCATCATTCCTTCTTCACTTTTCACTGCTGTGTTTTGTCCTCACCATCTTTAGCTTCTGCAGGTCAGTTATTTATCTGAGTGTACCGAGACCTGCTTTCTTGAGGTCCTCTCGCATCAGGCCAAACAGACATGACAGATATATGCAGGAACGTCCTCTGCTGACCTTATATTTGCTGGCTCCCATCTTGGCGCATTCCAAGGCTCTATGTGCTAGTGTGTCTTCTGGTATCCCTAGAACAGGCCAAACATGGATAATCTTTGCTGGGCGACTTACGGCCACAGCGATGTAGGACACACCTTGTATAATGCATCGTTGGAAATTATGCTGTCTGTATCCAGTGTTGGTGCTGAGGTTGCATGCATCAAGTTTATTTCTGGAGTTACCCATTTGTTGCAGTTATACATAATCAAAGATACGCAGGTTGCATTGTATAAACGTAGTCTTTTTGTCAACGTCATGTTTGATCTACGAATCCATAGCTTCCAGAAGGACTGGAAAGCTATGTTCCATATGCATGATGCAGATGTCTCAGCAGTATTACAGAGCAGTGAGCCCGAGATTTTACTTTTCATCCATGGTCCAAGAAGTGAATCGTCATTTGCTTTAGTTTCATATATTGTCGATAGGTAACTGTGGGTGAACAATGTTTTCCGATTCATTTATCAATATGATAAAGTTTTGTGTTTGTTTGCATCTATTGGAAGTACCTTGTCAATGGATTTCTTTTCCTCATGTATGAAGTCCATATTGTCGGCACATTACACTTCTAGCGGCTTACCCTGTACGGATGTTGCTGGGGCTTCGGTCTTGTGGAACTTTCCCACACAGATATCAATGCAGCAACAAGGTAACAGGTGAAAAGCGCAGTGGATAGTCCATGTCCCTATGGGGGCCGATTGATGTCTCAAACTCTACAGAGTGCATTGTCTTGACTCTTACTTTTCAGCCTGGTGTCTGCAAGCAGTAGTCGCAGCTCAATCTCATTGTAACTGGTCTTGTGTAGTACATCTAGGATCTTTAACCATTTAATTGGCTGTCTTCTTGGGATTGGGTAGCGCGATACGGGCTCCTTGGCCTACATCATTGATGGGAAGGTGGGGCATAAAGGCTGATCAGTTTTGAGATACTGTCACTTGCGTATCCGAATGCACGTCCATTTTTCAGGAATTTAATGCTTTCTCAACTTTTGCTGTTTTACTTGGTGTTAGTGATGGCCTTGGGTCGCCTGAAAACGAGTGCAGGGTTCATCATCGTGATCACTGAATTGTTCCTTGAACCATATTCGAATTCTGTCCGCTTTGCCATGTTTGCCCTGGTCAGTTCTGATAATGTGTCCTTCAGGGTTATGTATAGTTAGTCACATGGTGTAAAGTCTGTGACTCTCAGGGCTCAGGTTACCGGAAACACCTGTCCACTTGTTAAATAGCAAGATCTTTTAAGCATTCACAGATGTGGCACAGAATATTATTGCGTTCCCTGCATAGTTTGGTGCGGTCTTCACTTTGGCCACTTTCATAGATGTGCAGCCATCATGGCCATAGTGCTTTCTGCTCTTCTATTAGTTTTATTACTACGGGGTCATAAGTATGCCTAGGTTGGTTGTTATTCTTTTTGAATTCCTATGACGCTGGTAGCTGATGATTCTATATATTTGGGTATTGTTTATTAGGACTTCACTTGGATCAGAGCTGATGCCGATGTTAGCTATCTGATCGCCACGGTCCTTTTTGTATGACATTTGGGTGTCAGTGTCGCTGATGAGCTTAGGTAGGGTGTAGGTGACTCTACGCTCTCGCCTAGTATGACGTTTGTACATTAGGTAGAGATGGTTCCTACTTGGCCATAACTAAGAATTTGTTAAGTATCAGCATGTGTTAGACAGCCATTAGCATCTCTCCGAGGGCATAGCCACACCTAGACCCGAATGAAGTCCAGTTGCTTCACATTGTAGCGGATATCTAAGCACACTCACTCACTGACTCACTCACTCACTCACTCCAGTTGGTTCACATTGTGGCGGATATCTAAGCTCACTCACTCACTCACTCACTCACTCACCCACCCACCCACCCACCCACCCACCCACCCACTCACTCACTCACTCACACCTGCTCGACCGCACGAACGTGCGCATACAGACAAAATAGCCCTTTCACGTTTTTACTTTTTTGCACTTTGTTCGCTTTTTGAAGGGGTTTTCAGTTTCCGCTTCTTTTGCATTTTATTCTGGTTTGTTTATTTTTTGCAGTATGCATTTCTTTTGCAGGTTTTTGTGTTTTTGTGTTTGTGCGTGCATGCATACGCATAGTTTTACTCTTTGGTTTTTTTTCTGGTTTGTTCATTTTTTAGGGTTTCTTGTTTGTTTTGGATGCAGGCTACTATAGGGGTGTGTGTGTTATTTAAGCCCAGAAATGTTTGTTAAGTATCAGCATGATACATGCGTATGTGCATCGTGTTGTTGTTGTTGTTGTTGGTGGTGCTGGTGGCAGTGGTGGTGGTGGTGGTGGTGGTGGTGGTGGTGGTGGTTGTGGTGGTGGTGGTGGTGTGGTGTGGTGTGGTGTAGTGTGTGTGTGTGTGTGTGTGTGTGTGTGTGTGTGTGTGTGTGTGTGTGTGTGTGTGGGTGGGTGGGTGGGTGTGTGTGTGTGTATTTGGTGGGGTATGTATTTGGTGGGGATACGTGTGTCTCTCTGTGCGCACATGAGTGTAAACTTGTGCATGTGTCTGGGAGAATGGGCATACACACGTGTGGCCATATAGAGGTGTACTTGTGTGTCTGTGTATGGGGGTGTTTGTGTTTGTGTTTGGATATAAACCAGATATTCACCACAGTGTGAAGCTGCTGGACTTCATTCAGTTCTAGGTGTTGTTACGCCCTCATTGAGATGACCAATGGCAGTTTGACACATGCTGATACTTCACAAAACTTAATTTTGTCCAAAGCTTTGCTGTAGTTTATGAACTTGAATATTGCAACCTTGTTGATGCTATATACCTTTTCAACATGTACCAGTAGCATAATGCGCATTTCAGCAGTTTCTCTTCCAACTTGAAAGCTTCATCAGGTTGTTCAGATTAAACTTTCTGTTTTGGGCGACATAGGAAGACATGTATCAACATCTTGCTATCATGGCTTAATATGGCAATGGTTCTGTAGTTTTAAGATTTTTTGTTGCTCCTTGATTTGTGCACCACCCCCACAAATTTCTGGTTTTTCGTCATTGGGCGAATGGCCAGTTTTCCGGATCCTATTGCAAAGTATGTATGAACAATCAAATGACAGTTACATGTACTTACAACTTTCATTCTCTCTCTGAAGTACACATTTGATATCTGACTACTACAATGCGTGTCTATTGGCTGTTTTCTCAGTTCTAGGTGGGGTTATCCCTCCGATGAGATGAAAGATGGTTATCTAATACTTGCTGAGACTCAACTGAGACTCAATGAGACTTCACTATGGACAGGCAGATGGTGAATCATCTATACTACTTAATCTTCACCAATCAGAATCATATCAGCTTTCTCACATTGATCAGTCGCTGGATTAGGCTGAACAGGCTGGATGATTGACCTATAAGCTGAATTATTGTTGGATGCTAGCTTTGTTCTATTTGACTTACTCAAGGTGTAATTTTTTCAGTTTCAACCTTCACGTTAACGTCTTGGAGCACACACTCGCACGTGTCACCTCAGACTGAAAGCTATCCTCATCAAGTCACACAGGCCACTTTCTGTTGACCTCTGAATTGTGCTGATGAGGATGTGATCAGGTTTTCATACAGTCTGAGAAATACAGTCAAATGTGTTGCCATCTGTCACTGCCATCTGTTATGGAATATATGCTCTATTCATTCCTGAGAACGTGTACCATGGCTGAGGTTCATGAGGAGGATCATACTGCAGGCACAAAGTAGGGGCCTGTTACTACATGCACTCAGGAAGCGAGTGAGTACAACTGCTCTGTTATGTTCATGTTGATCCCGTCCTATGGCTGTGCTGTAGTAGATCGTGTTAGTCTTCATTTATTAGCAGATTCATATGCATGTGCAAAGTTGGCATTTACTGCATTGCCCCCTCTTCCTACTTAGCTCTCCGAACAGCGAGTATCGCTGGATAAGAATCTTTGCCCTTATTAATGCTTTATGTATGGAGAGCGTTCTTTGTTGACAATACTTTAGTTTTAGTAGTGCAAAGTTAGCATCTCTCATTTAATGCATCTTGCTGTGCTATGTCTACCAGTTGTGAATTTAGTGGGAACTTGTGCAAGAAGTGCCAGACCATCTGCACACATACTGACGCTCTAATGGCATAATAATAAGATAATGTGAGAACCAGATTGGTGTCCTTCATACTTATTGAGCATGGAGTTGCCTCGCCAGTTGAAAGGTCGATGGTTGATTCTCCACCTTGGCGAATGTCTTTGTTCACAGTAATGGGCCTTAATACTTCGCCTTTCCATGTAATGACATAGCTGACATTAGTATACAAGCAGTTCATAATAGCCCATAACCTGCCTTGTACACCTTGATTATAGATGGCATTCAAGTATTCCGTGAGGGCTAACATCATTGAAGGCCTTACTTGTATCCATTAAGGTTATATACATGTCGGTGGCTTCGGTGATGCATTCACTCAGTACAAGGACTGCATTGATAGAGGATGAGTGTTGTTTGAAACCAATCTTGATTTGGTACTGAATTAATAGAGGGCCTAATCCTTTCACTATCTCTTTTTCTATAATTTTTTCCTGGAGAGAGCCCACTGTAATGTGGCTGTAACTAGCTGGTGATCTGGCATGCTTCCCTTTTTAAGTATATATGTCACAATGGCAAGTTTTGCGGATTCGTGGATTTTTATAATGGTTAGCACTTTGTTGCTGACAATGTTTATTACCACGATTATCTGCTGTGATGCAAATCTGATATGCTCTGATGTTATGCCGTATACATCGGCCGCCTTTCCTAGTCTCAGTCTGTTTATATGTCGAGCTTTATCTTCCTGTGTAGTTGGATTAACCCTTACCACTCTGATGTCAATGTTCTATCTTTTACTTTGACAATAGCAAAGAAATTGGTGTACATTTTCCAATAATTTGGGTGGACGATGTTACTGTCTATGATAGCACCATCTTCCACCAAATTTGTTGACATCAGAGTGGTAAGGGGTAATCCAACTACATAGGAAGATAAAGCTCGACATATAAACAGACTGAGACTAGGAAAGGCGGCCGATGTATTAGGGCAGCAGCTATTGATGTTATCTGGGTCAAGATGAAATACCTAATATCTGCTACTGTGCCCATTTTTCATTTTCTGGTTCGATCCCATGGTCTATGAAGTTGATACATGGATCAGTAGATGGGTTTGCTTTGCAAGTCTGTTGGATTATCGTGTACATTTGATTTCTGTTCTGTATGTTGTTGGTATACAGTTTGTTTCTGTCTCGAGCAGCTATCTGTTTCTGGGCTTTTCTTAGAAGTTTCTTTGCAAGCTTTTTCTCATCCCAGAATTTTCCTTCAGTTGGGCATCCACGACTCTTCCATTCGTTATGTGCTGCCTTCACAGTGGCAATGATCATGGTTCCTAAAGTTATGGTGGCTATTAATCCATGATCGCTGTGGTCCACTAATCCATGGTGGTCATGCTTTATTGAGTCATGGTGGTCATAGTTCACTAAGGCATGATGGTTGTGGTTCACTCATTTTCTAATTCCCTAGGTAATTTACTGAATAAAATCAAAGAGGCGGCTGGAGCGATCCAGTTTTATGGTCTGAGGGCAGTATATCCTTCTAAGAAAACTGCCTGCCTTAAGGTACCATCTGCCTTGAGTGACCGCCTAACAGCTAAATCTGATTAAACATTACATTTTAACCTCTATTAAGGGACCTGTCCACAAATCACAAGAGGCCATTCTAATGTAATCTCTGTAAGCCAGACAAACCATCCCTAAAGAATCCACTAAATTCATTAAAGTATTAAAATACAGGCAAATATGTGCCTATGTCAATTCATAGTTTCCATAGCAGCAGGTCTTTGGTGTTTAAGTGGCATCTGATCTGTTTATGTACATGCAGACTTTCATCCATGTCATCTAATTCTTTCTCTTGTTTTTCGTTCTATTTCAAACGTTCTACAATTATTGAGTGGTGCACGCCGATACGTGTAGTCATTGGCAACGGGCTTGTCATGGATAGTGTGTAGTGGTGCCGTGGTGGGTCAGTATTCCAATTGACAGCTGGACTAGATGCATAGCACATTCTAGAGAGTTCCAGAGAGGGCAGGGCCAGCAGTAGTGTGGCTAGGTTTGCGATAGAAAATATGACTGTTTTGGTACATTGGCATTGGTTTTAAAAGGGACAGCGTGGATTTGGAAGATCACATAAGTTGATTTCTATTGGGAATGAGACCATTACATTAGATATATTGATACATAAAGCACATCTATTAAAGATGCACAGGAAGCTGTGTGCTCAAGGTTAAAATTTGCTGCTGATAATCGACGATGGCATGTTGGTGTGTAACTATACAGGACAGTTGATGACGAGCATTACAAATACCCACTTTCGATGATTAATCAGTCTGACTGGCAGAGACAAATGAAAATGTCACACTCCGCCATCGTATGGTAACTCACGTGCAAAATCTTACATGAGTGGTTTGGCACTTAATTTTTATCAACAGCCCCGCATGGGTGTTAGATTTATCTTATTTAAGTAATGTAGACATCCACTTTTCAGTGGTGTGCCGCTCTTCACCAGCAGGAACTCATCAACTTTAGTACTCAGACACTAGTACTAGAAAGTGTTTAGGACATTGAGGTCATCGCTTATCCTTCACGAAAATAAGGGCGGGGGGGGGGGGGGGGGGGGGGCGCATGTCTTTTGCTGGTCTTTCTCTCATTCATCGGCAGTGTTAACTGATGTCTGAATCATTTCCTGGTTGTGTTTCCTACTGAACTTCAGAGATTCATGCGCAAACGCAAAAGAGCTTTCTCTTCCAGTGATGAGCTGGTCATGTGACCGCGCCTCCTTTCTGCCAGATTGACTTTCGGCAATTCTGGCAATATCAAAGGGTATTAGGGAGGTGAGTATATTCATGAAGTGAAATAAACAAAATCACAGATTTCTTTTCACAAGTGAGTAGTTACTTACTTCCCTAATACAATTTCGGGTCTCCACCCCGATAAGGCTCGGTCTTTAGGCTGCTACGTTGCATATTTGTTGGCCAATTATCAAGTCGAGGAAGTGGCAGTTGGCGCATGCACGAAGGTGGGGCACACATCCGCCGAACTGTCAACTCTCATACCTGCCTATATGCGGTAGTTTCTGTTTAAATCTGGGTATTATTGTAGCAAGGTCGATAAGAAATTTGAGTGTGTCATTTGTCTAATACGTCGATTATGGCATTTAAGGATTGCATTTCTAACACCAGCTTTCCATTTTAGGTTAGCAGTTGAATGTGTATAGCTTAGCATTTGCTCCTAATTCTAATCCTAAACTATTGAATATTTTAAAACAGATTTGACTGGAAACATTTGATAGGTGTTAGTATTAGTTAGTTTTAAAATATCTGGCAATATATTTTTTACATTATATAGAATTTGTCATGTCTCAGCTGGCACGTTTAAAACCTTGTCGACCATGGTACCCTGATATATACCTTTAAAATCTTTTGGGGTTTTTTCACACGCTACGTGCTATATGTGTATTGACAAGCCCGGTAAGAAATTGTCACAGGGATACCATAATATAGTCATTATACATTAAAAAGAAGTCATATGATGGATACAGTCTGCAAAATTGTTGGGAACAGGAGAAATTTTGCAAACAGTATTGCTGAAAGCTGGCCACAACAGCGTACAAAACTATTTTCTAAATTATACCTGTTCCAATGTAAAACAAGCTCAGTCTGATTTTGCAGACCGTGACCGACTTGTTTTTGTCACATTGTGAAGGATTCTTTCAGATCATATCCAAAGTTATGGAATCTTTCTGTATTGGGCACATCTCTTTTTTAATTGTGCACCAAATTCGAGAGAAATCCTGTTTTATGATAAGTTCCTTTGTTGTGTTAAAATGTTAGCCAAATCAGAGCAGTATTTATAAGATAAATCTCCAGACAGGAACGTAGGGATGCATGTTTATAAGATGATGATACTTAAACCAAATGTTACACACGTATGGTTCTGTAATGTAAATTGTTTTCAAAGTATAAAGCTGTTGCCATTATGAAAGCACTTGCTTACAGCAAGATTGTTTTCAACATTCCACCATTTCTCATGAAAAGCAATGTGTCAATGACATATGCCAATAACTCTGTATTGTAGTATAAGCTCAATGACATATGACAATAAGACCTGTGGAATCACATATTCATTCTCTTCTTTGCCCCTTCAGCCAAAAGGCATTTAAAACAACGAAATGTGGTTCCTCATTACTGGTCAGTTTCCATGATTTTAAATGCCTTTTGGTGGTTGCTTAACACACCGGTTCATAGTGAATTTTGGATTGAAAATGCTTAAATTTAGCATAAATCTGTGGAAATCTATATATTTTCCTGAAAACCTTTATTACTGGAATGTTGATACTCTAATATCAATATTCTAGCTTTTGCTATTTAGTACATTTTAAAACAATTTCGGTGGACGATGTTCCTGTTGTAGACAAAAAGCATGTAAGGTCCAACTAAAGGTATTTATAACTGCATTATTTAAGTTATTTTAATGCTATGGTAGGCCATGCAACAATGCTAAAGCGATACTGTCACCTATAAAATGGACTGTATTAGAGAGCCTACATCAAAGCGTGTATCCCACACCAATATCAATTCTAGTATAATCTGTATAACAGTAGGATGACTTAAATTGTAATGATATTAGTTTTCCCAATAACTCCCACACTAACCTGTTAACCATTGAATTTGTCTGGTAATTTCATGACAGTGTTTCAACCCTCGAATTTGTTCAAGAAAATTAAAATTGTTACATAGAAAATGTCCATTTTCAGATCAAGAGACTATTTTTGAAAATGTACCACTCAGGTATTGAGACAATAATTCCAGTGGTAAATCTTCAAAAATAGTCTTCCCTTGATTTGCAAATGTAAATTTCTCAAGGCCATTGCATAACCTGTTTTTGGCTGCTATGTAAAATTGTTAATAGTTTTTTTTTAAGCCGATGAAGGAAATATTTTGTTGAATATTTTAAACATAGGCAGCTATGGTCGTAAATGTATATTGCTGTATAGAACGTAACTGCTAAATGCATGTGAATGTGTATGCGTGCGATGGCTCTTTGGATCTTGGGGGGAGACTGAATTGAATTTAAATCGATTATATCTGCATGTGGCATTCAATACTCATCAGCTTCTTCGATCATTAATTCTCTAACTCTCCGAGATTCGCTAACATCACGAGATCAGCCAAAGTGCGTGCGTATGTGTGTGCATGCGCATGTATGTCACTGTGTGTCGTAATAATATGTATACATGTGTGTGCGCGCGATGGCTCTTTTGATATTTGTGGGAGACAATGAATCTGACTTGATTATATCTATGTGGCATTCATTACTTCTCAGATTCAAGATCATTAACTCTCCGAGATTCGCTAACATCGCGAGATCAGTCTAAGCGTGCATGTCTGTGAGTGGCTGCGTGCATACAAAGCATGCACGTGCTTGTGTGTGTGCGTGCATGCGTGCGTGTGTGTGCACACGTGTGTGTGTGCGTATCTGAAGTATGTGTGTGCATGCGTGCGTGTGTGTGTGCGTGTTTGGAGTGTGTGCACGTCTGTGCGTACGTGCGAGCATGCATGCTCATGCGCATGTGCATGCGTGGCTGTTGCCTGTGTGTGTATGTGCGTGCGTGCGAGCGTGCGTGCGTGTGTGTGTGTGTGGGTGTGCGGCTGGTGTGTGTGTGGCTGGTGTGTGTGTGTGGCTGGTGTGTGTGTGTGGCTGGTGTGTGTGTGTGGCTGGTGTGTGTGGCCGTCTGCGTGTGTGTGTGTGTGTGTGTGCGTGCGTGTGTGTCTGGTGGCTGGTGTGCGCGTGTGTGTCTGGTGTGTGTGTGGGTTGTGTGTGTGTGCGTGCGTGCCTGCGTGCGTGCGTACGCACGCACGCACGCACGTACGTACGTATGTGCCTGCCTGCCTGCGTGCGTGCGTGTGTGTGCGAGCGTGCGTCCGTGCGTGTGTGGTGTGGTGTGTGCGGTGCGTGTGCGTGCGTGCGTGGCTGGTGTCTGTTTGTCTGGCTGGTGTCTGTGTGTGTGGCTGCTGTGTGTGTGGCTGGTGTGCGTGTGTGTGTGCGTGTGCGTGCGTGCGTGTGTGTCTGGTGTGCGCGTGCGTGTGCACGTGCGTGTGTGTCTGGTGTGTGCGTGCGTGCGTGCGTGCATGCGTGCGTGGCTGGTGTCTGTGTATGTGGCTGGTGTCTGTGTGTGGCTGGTGTGTGCGCGTGTGTGTGTTCGTGTGTGTGTGTGTCTGGTGTCTGCTGTGTGCGTGTGCGTGCGTGTGTGCGAGCGTCCGTGCGTGCGTGTCTGGTGTGTGTGTGTGCGTGCGTGCATGCATGCGTGTGTGTGTGTTCGTGTGTGTCTGGTGTGTGTGTGGCTGGTGTGTGTGTGTGGCTGGTGTGTGTGCGGGTGGTGTGTGTGGCTGGTGTGCGTGTGTGTGCGCGTGCGTTCGTGTGTGTCTGGTGTGTGTGTGCGTGCGTGCGTACGTGTGTTTGTGCGTGCGTGTGGTGTGTGTGTGTGTTTGTCTGGTTGCTGGGTGGGTCTGGTGGATGGGTTGGTCTGGTTGGTTGGGTGGGTGGGTGGTTGGCTGAGAATCATATCCACCATCATCACAACAGCAATTTCACATCCCCACAAGTATTAGACAACAGCATCATCGCCGTCGTTATCGTCGTCATCATCAGTTACACGGCATAAACCTGATAACACAGGTTATCTTTTATTGCCGCGTTCATTGTAAAAAGAATTGTACGGTTTGGCGGATTTACTATTAAATAAATATTCTGTTGACTTTTGAAACTAAATCGACTTGGCGCTGTTACTGTTCCTACCTATATGATCTGTTCCTACTGAGCTAATTACAACACTGTATGTAGAGGTCAGATTGTTCAGTAGGACTGGTGCCACTATTTTCCCAGGTGGGTGGAGGGTGAGGCGGGGTGGGTGGGTGGGGGTGTCGGGTGGGTGGGGGTGGATTTACAGCACAAGACCCGCAAAATCACTTGCTTCAGACCGCACATTTTACTTTGAATATATTCACCATAATATTATATATGCCAGTCAGTACTGGTCGATATAGGTCAGTTGCGGTCGGTATAGGTCAGTATCAGTCAGCAATTAGTTGCGCCTATTATATATTCACAGAATCAAGTTCCAATTTTAAATATTGATTATATTATTCCGGCACATATTACTATATTTTACTTAGCATACCGTATACACATGTTTGTCTACCCTATAATAATCTATACTAAATATGTCCCAGCAGACATTTCATACTTTTATAATATCTGAATGTTCATTTTGTTCATTTAGTAATCTAGTGTAATTTTATTTAGATAGTTTTATGTCATTATGTGTTATATATTGTTGCTGTTACAGGATTATGTTGCACTTGTAAATTCTGTATGGTTTGGTTATGGCAACCAAATTGGCTGATCGTCTTTGTTTGAACAAACTTGGATCCCTATTCCATAAGGATGTTTCCTGCCAAATACAATTGGAATCGCCCCAGTAGTTCTCGAGAAGACATTTTAAATTTCCCATTGCTTTAGTATGGGAGCCTTTGGCAGGAAAATAATCCAAGATGGCAACCAAACCGTTTATCCGACAGTTTTGAAGATGGCAAATTTTGTTTTAAAAACATAAATAAAACAAATTTTGGCCTCCAAATCCATCAAATAAAAAAATCCAATATGGCCGCCAAACATGCTACAGTTTGATTGGCCCACGGCGGCCATGTTTTTTGACGGATCAACTTCCCTTGAACCAACTATAATGGCCCTTAGTCCTAATTATATCTGACAAATTTCGACCTAATTCCTTCAGTGGTTATGGAGAAGAAGTCGTTTCACTATAACTAGCTCAACGAAGATGACCGCTGAACAATTTGACCAATCAAGTTCCCGTGAACAAACTTGATTCAGCTCTTACCCTAGATCATATTTCATGATGTTTGCATCAATACCCCCAAGCAGTTTCGGAGAAAAATTTTAAAGACGTTTCCTAAAATATGTCAAAATCCAAGATGGTCGATGGGCTTCGTTTGAGCAAACTTTAATTCCTATGGCCTAATGATGCTTCCTGCCAAATATAATTGATATCGGCCCAGTGGTTCTTGAGAAGTTGTTTAAGGGAAAAGTTAACAGATGGACGACTGATGGATGGTGGATGGATGGACACATGACGGACGGTCGCCATGGTAGAAGCTTGTATGGCCTTTCAAAATGTCCATTTGCAGACCAAAAGAAGACTTGTTTTTAAAATTTACCACTGAAATGACTGTCTCGGTTATCAGGCCTGTCATTCCAGTAGTAACTTTTTTTAAATACTCTCTTGGATGTCGTATTCAAAATTACACTAGCTATATGGATTTCATTATTTTATTAGGTATATATATTGAATATTTTGAAACTATTTTTCAACAACAGCATCCAGTCAGATTAGTTTCAAAATATTTAACAGGACCAGGTAGTTTATATCATAGATACTTTTGAGTCCTCAGTCAGTGAATCCTTGTAGCTCCAATGAGACATCGGTGGAACTTTGTCAACAATCTGCCCAGTGACATCAAAGCTGACTCGAAACCCTTTTACCAACCAAATCAACAAAAAACCTGACCAACAAGGAATCCCGCCATTCAAAACAAATGGAATTCTCGCAGATACTGATCTCAACAAAGCCGAAGCACTTAACAGCCAATTGTCTAACGTGTTCACCGAAACAACTTTGAGCAAAATACCATACTCAATTCTTAAAACTAGCAAAATGGAAAACATCACCATCAGTCCAAATGGAATTAAGAAATTATTAAACGGTTTTCAACATCAAAGGCCATGGGACCACATGAAATACATCGGTGAATACTAAAAAAACTGTCAACAGAACTGTCAGACATACTATCACAAAGGAGTTATCCCAATCGAATGGAAATTGGCAAACATTTGTGCTTTATATAAGAGGTGACCGGTCCTTCCCATGTAACTATAGACTGGTTTCCCTTTCACAGTTGTGAAACTCAACTAATTAATGTCATCTGTGATTGGGCTTCATTCATTGATAAATGGACCCAAGTAGGCATTTTTATTCTCGACCTTCAAAAGGCTTTTGATACTGTTCCACATGAAATTTTGAAATCTAAATTGCACAAATATGGTGTGTCAAAAGATCATACTAAATTGGATTGACTCATTCTTAACAGGTCACAAACAGTGTATAGTAGTCAATGGTGTCAAATCAAACGTTGCTGACATTGTGTCTGGAGTACCTCAAGGAACCGTTCTAGGCCTGTTACTGTTTTCAGTCTACATAAATGATATAGTCCAGAACATTTCCTCAGAGATCAGGCTATTCGCTGATGATTGCAAAGCTACCAGGAAATTGATGACCTCAATGACTGCCAGGTACTCCAACAAGACATAAACATGTTGGGTAAGTGGGCTACCACTTGGGGGATTCACTTCCAACCAGTAAAATGCAACATGATGAGTCTAACCAGAAGAAAACAAACCATCAAATTTGACTACACACTAAAAGGTTTTGTTTCATCAGTAAAGTACTTGGGCGTCAACATCACCAATGACCTAAGCTGGAACAAACACATCACTGAGATCTGCAGCAAATCATACAGAACCTTTTCCAACAGGACTATTGCGGAGAAATTTATCATTCTGTTCCCAAGAAATCATACTTCAAGCATACATGGGATGAATTAGACCAGTTCTGGAATATGCAAGTACAGTTAGGGGCCCTCATCAGATAACTATTCAGGACAAACTAGAAAATGTGCAAAAACGTGCAGCTAGATTTATGACCTCAAACCTTTGGTACGAACCAGGCAGTATGACAAATATAATGGAAATCCTAAAACTCCGACCATTGTCAGACAGAAGGGATTTTGTTCTACAAAGGTATACAGGAACAAGCAAAGACATCATTATACAGTATACAGATTCCAATTCGGAAAACCAAAAACATGCACAACAGCCACTTCTACCAAATTTACTTCTTACTAAATTTACTAAGGGCTTCGCAGTGCAGGGTAAAGTGTTGCCTGATCTGTTATGTCAATAGACATAATCTTTTCAGAATACTTGAGCGGATCTGCAATACAACAACATCCGAAGGTGAGCGGGTCAGCTTTATAAAAATCAACCAAGAGATCAGAAAACATAAAAAGTGGGGAGTCTTCGACCAGCAACATGCTGAGACCTCGGTACCAGACCATGAATGCGGCAGCATATGCACAAACCCATGTGATGATGTTAACGAAGCTCTGCAGTGTGACCAATGCCATTCATTGATTCAGTGCATCTGCGATAAGATGACTCGAAACATATCAGCTATACTTAGATACCCATACTGTCATTGACATGCACACTATTCACTTCAGCAATTACTCGGGATATCATTGCCGTCAGTCACTATGTAGGCTAACCAAGCATCTTCCCAACGGCTGGGTCAACAGAGTCTAACACCAGGCTGATAGCAGATATCACAGCTGACAACAATCTGCGTATGGTACGCAGCATGTCCAGTAATAGCACTATGCCAAGCACAAAGGTAGCACTCTGTCAGAGTCAGCTGCAACTGAGTATGAGAGTAGGCCAGAAGTACCAAGAATAGCACCTGCTTCTGCAATGGACCAAAGCAGGTAGGTAACCCTACCTGTATGTTTGCCTAACACTAGGTAAAATAATTGCACTAGGTAAAATAATAATAGAAAAAGAAAGTGCTCTAAGAGTGTCAGACAGGGAGCGTGAATTCAGCAACCTGATAAAGTGCATGGGTAGTACACATGCTAGATGCATTCAACTGGAAACACACAACAAGGAGCTTAGAGCTTCCTTGCGGTTACATGATGCAATTGCGGCACCACCAACAGGTGCACCTTACAGCTCTCCACCAGCAGGACCACTGCACAGCTACCGCCAGCAGTCACCTCCAAGGTTGGCAACTTATATCTACTCCTGAATGGTACTCCTCATCAGTGCAGCAATGGTGTGCCCATAGAGCCAATTATGTCACATATGCCAGCATCTCATCTTTCAGTCCTGATCCAACAGGAAGTTACCAGATATTGAGAGGGATTGTTCAGAACAACAATCCTCATGGCAACCAATATCTCACTCACGATAGTTCACAACCGTACCAATGCTTACATACATACTTTGGTGCCAGCACCATACACCATACACCTACTGTCCTGCTCCATCACCTCTTCTTCCTGGCGTCCCAGGTATGAGCCAACAAATATTGCCTTATTGTCCTATTAACACCTTCTTTGCCTGCCTCATCATACATGCCAATGGGCGGTCAGCATATTCCTCATAGCAATGGCTGGCGTCCTGCAAATCAAGGACGCAATAGATCTCGGACTGCAAACCATAGGCAACGTGGGAAGCGGTCCACACAGTGCTAGTTTAGGATCCTTACACACACCAAGTGCGAGACGACCAGATACTGCACCACCATCCGCCAATGCAGATCCTGCCTGGTCCAGCGAGGAAGGAAAGAAAACACCAGTACATGTACAATCCAGCGACACACACACAATGTGACAGGATAAAGATGTTTCTAGCAGCCAGCGACCATCATACAATTCTCTAAACTCTGTGGTCAGTAACCTGTTGGAGACTGTGAGCATGTGCAACAACGCTATGTATGAGGATGGTGCGATACACCGTGGTAATCGTGTACCGGCTGGCAATTCCCACAGTCAAGCTGGTGTGGTAGCATCGATTATAGAAGGATGATGGGCTTAAGCCTGCGAAGCAGTCTTATTTAGGATACATCCCTGTGGAAGAGCAGCCCCCAGATCAGCTCTACATTATCGTTGTAGATTTTGCTGCTGGTCTGTCTGCATGCAGAGCTGATCTGGAGGCTCCTTTTCCACAGGGATCCATGCTAAAAAGACTGCTTCCAAGAGCACTGGCTCTACATGTTCGACAGTATGTTATATACAGGATGTAATCTTCATAACTTACATAAAAACCTCTGATGAAAAGAACCCCATTGACCATTCTGCTAGCTCAAGAGGCCACGGTGGCATAGCATTCATTTGTCAATCATTTGAATGATGGTGGTGAGCGGGTAATTTACATCACGCTTAAGAGTCAGTGGTTCGGCGGCCCTCTTGGTTGACCTAGTTTTAGCAAGAACGACTTCTCCAAACGAAGCTGATCGGCCAAGTTGCACGGTGGCCATCATGGATTTTGGTCGATTTTTAGAAATGTCTTTAAAAATATCCGCCGAATATTTTTCAGCGATTGATTCAAAACTCATAAAATATCATTTTGGGCACGAGCTGAACCAAATTTGTTCAAGGGAACTTTATTTGCCAGATGGTTGAGCGGCCATCTTGGATGGCCTGGTTTTCATGAAAGCAACTTCGTCTTCAGAGCCACTGAACGGATTGGGCCGAAATTTGGGAGATATGATATTGATGTCTAAGGGGCATTAATGTTTGGTCAAGGGAAGTTGATACATAAAGAAACATGGCCTCTGTTTTCTTGTTACAAGTCTGCTCAACTCATTAGAGTTCTACTTATTGTTAGTGACCATTCTAGTTGATGCAATGGGAAGACTCGATACTGGGCAGAGCGTTCGCGCTGTTGCTCAACATTTTAATGTTCACGCCTCAACCTTTTCCCGTCTCCGCCAACGTGAGCAGGAAACTGGACATGTTAATGACCGACCACGATCTGGCAGACCGAGAGTAACAACACCACGAGAAGACCACTACTTAGTGACGTCATCACGGCGTCACAGGTTTGATACTGCGCCGTGGCTGTCCCATAATTTGCACACCGCTACCGGCACTACAGTGCATGCACAAACCGTGCGAAACAGACTCCATGATGCTGGGCTGCATGCCCGTTGTCCACTTGTTGCTGTTCCGCTTACAGAGCGTCATGTCGAGAATCGGTTTGCATAGGCAAGAACTCATCAGCGATGGCATGCTCAACAATGGAGCCACGTTTTGTTCAGTGATGAGTCGAGGTTTTGTGTGGATGTGGCGGATGGTAGGCAACGGGTTTGGCGACGTTTAGGAGAACGGTATGATGCACCCAACATCAGGGAGAGGTTGGGTAGGTGTCACGTGTACGTGTGTGTGTGCGTGCGTGCGTGCGTGCGTCTGTGTGTCTCTGTTTGTATGTGTGTGTGTGTGTGTCTCTGTTTGTATGTATGAGGTATTAACCCACTCCCCCCCCCCCCCCTCATACACACTCCGTCATCCCCCCCCACCCACCCACCCCCTTCGAGTGTCTAATGTGAAGTAGAAAATTACATATCCATATTAACCTCCCACCCCCAAACACCACCCCACCTGAGAAAATGCAGGCGACGCTATCTCACAACATAGATTTCAAAAAAATTTCTGGGGAAAAACCCTGTAGTTAGGTTGGCTTTGCACCCCAGGTGGTGGTTGGTGGGGTGGTGGACTGCATTAATCTCCACATGCGTCCCAATAAGTAAACAAGAGGCCCAAGAGCAGCAATCTGACAATTACCGGTACATTTTTCATAAAATCTGATTTTCACGCCAAAAAATTGATTAATCAAAATTCGAAATGTATGTTCTAGAGTCTATGGCCATAGGATCCGTTCAGCCTAATTTGGTTAAAACCGGTCAAGATGGTAAGGAAAAGAAGCAATTTGTCAATTCCCAGTACATTTTTCACAAAATCTAAGTTCTTCACCCACAAATTTGATGAATCAAAATTCTGCATGGAAGTTCTGTAGCCTACGACCATTGGGTCCTGCCAGCCAAATTTGGTTGAAATCGGTTAAAATGGTAAGGAGAAGAAGCATTTTGACAATTTCTAGTAAATTTTTAATAAAGTCTAAGATTTTGACACAAAGAATTGACCAATCAAAATTCTGAATGTAGTTTCTGGAGCCTACGACAATAGGGTACTTCCAGGCAAATTTGTTTGAAATCGCCCAAACGGTTAATGAGAAGTAGTGTTTTAAAGCAAGAGTTGATGGAAGGACCGACGATGGATGGATGGTCGGCACTGCCTAAGCTCACTTGGCCCCTTCGGGTCAGGTGAGCTAACAATGATTAATTTCAATTTGAGTATGAATTAATTAATCAATATCGAGGAAACTACTTCTCAGAGCATCTCATTTTCCAATTATTATAGGGGAAGGGGCATAACACCCCTCCGTACCCCCACCACCATTGGGAACCCCACCCACGCCATTACTGCTAGGTTGGACACACCCCCATAATAGAATCTTAAATCCACCATGACACAGTTGGTGAATTTACTATTAAACTCTCCAGACTTATGAGTGTTGTTTTCACAAATTGTGTTTTGTGGGGTTAGTGACAGAAACAGAGGTGGGGTAGGGAGCATTAGGTCCCCAAAAGTTTTAGATGGTGTGTGGAGGGGTAGAGGGAGGGGTCGTGGTTAAGACAATTTCTTTTCCTGGCAGCAACCTTGAGAATGTATTAATAGTCAGTAAATAAAATAATAATAAGTACAGTCATACTCAGATAGCTGATCAGTACAGTATATTTTAATATTCAACTGGAAAAACATTTAAAATTGAGAGAGTGAACCTGGTGAGGTCATATGCTGTGGGCCAGGGGCTGTGGAACCTGGCTCTAGGGCCATCTGTTCAGCATTATCCCTGTAATGGTGAGGATTGGTAAATGATATTTGAATTTGTGCTTAGTAACTGGTCATTTGCAGGTCAAGGGAAGATAGTTTTACTTTATTTTAATTTACTGCCCCAGTAGCAAAGCCAGCCATTTCATTTTTCAAAAAGAAAGCTTCCTTGGCTTGCAAATGGGCATCTTTCAAGACATATTACTACAGAAACAATTTTTGGTCAAATTTCATTAAGAAAATTTTAATTTTTTCACACAAAATGCACATTTACACTTTAGAGATCAAAACAAGGCAATTTTTAAAATTACAACTGAAATGGCTGGCTTGATTATGGAGCCAGGCATCTCAAGATCAATACAAATGCTGCTTTTGGACAATTTGGACTTTAAAAGGTCAATACCTGCTCACTTTGTTATATTACATATGGTATACTATAAAGTGAAGCTCTACATGGGTGGTTATTTTAACCACTTACACATAATTTATGCAATAGCAGTTGGCATCATGTATTGAGGCCCAATAAAATAATAACCCAATCACATGGCCCTAGCAATTGAGGTAGGTAAATGTAGATAATTATCTTTCATGGTGATGGTTAGGGTTTCTTTTACTATGTTTTTGTCAAGCACAGCAAAATAAAGCTAGGAAAATAATAAAACTATCAAAATTCAATACATTTTACAATCAGTCCAGTCTTTTTATGTAGAAATATAAATATTGCAATTTATAGCCATTGTTGCAGGTACATGTAGGTAATTAATCCTAGACATCCATATACTTTTAACCCTTAACGACATGTAGCTATTAATTAACCATTTCACCGCTGAATTCCTTATGTCTCATTTTCAATGCCACCATATAGGAAAACTATTGAATATTTTGAAATTAATTTGACTGACAGTTGTTGCTGCATATGCAGCAGTGGCTTCCAGTCAAATTAATTTCAGAATATTCAACAGAATAAGTTTTATATCGTAAAGAATAAACTTTTTCAGGGATTTGTCGGTGAAATTGTTAAATAAATACACAATTAAACATGATCAACATGTATTCAGAGTTAGTTAAGCTTATTTACTTTTATGCATATAGTAACAGTGACTTCCTCTTACAATCAGTGGTGCTGCCCTTAGCTGGTCAACTGTCTACCACCAGAAACGCAGGAGAAAACTCCTTTCCAACCCACTTACCCCAACCCATCTGCACCTCCAAATCAACTCCTGCATGTCGAAATTCAACACACCCAGCTGATTATCATACTATATCTCCTGCCAGCCATGGATAATTACCGGTAAACTGTCTTAAAAGAATGACAACACTGCTGAACATTTTCACATGCGTAACATCCATCATCATCATCATCATCATCATACTATATCTCCTGCCAACGCAACTATATCTCCTGCCAACCCAACCAAACAGGTATACAGTTATTGGCTCGCAATCGTCTAGAGGTATAATTTATCATCATTCATACCATCATTAGAACACTTATTTGAGCACGAACAGCAGAAATGTTGCCATTCACACACACAATGACTGAATGAGCAAGCCATTTGATGCACGAATACTGGTTCCAACATGGTATGAAAGCAGTAAATAAATCATTGCCCCCAATATCGTACACAAATAAAGTGGAAATTGAATATATTTCGCCAAACAATTATTATTTAGAGGATTAATGCGGTGTAAGATAAGAGCAGAGTTTACTTTATCACGTCAGTGGCCGCTTGACGGCCAGGCATCCCCCGTTCTAAAAATAATGACATAATGATGTCACGAAAAAACCTATATGCGCTCAGTCATAGATGTGACATCTATAGCTTGACAATGTGGCATAAGAGCAACCATTATAGGTAAGCTGTTGAATATTTTAAAACTAGTTTGACTAGAGGCTGTTAGCTGCAACAACTTCCAATTAAATTAGTTTCAAAATATTGAACAAGATAAGCATTAAATAAAGAATGTAATGCATTGGCACTTACATGACATCACATACTACCGCTAGAAGAGACAACATGGTGGAGATCGCCGTTCAACATTTACTTGATATTACAAAGCAGATAATTGTGACACAGATAAGGGAATGCTACAGAATATGAATGATATCGAATATATAAACCGTACTCTATCAGTACAATACAACATTGGAGATGAGATTAGCATCCCTTTAAACTATTCATATTCAAGTCTGCTTCCCACAAGACATATTTTAAAATAATTACCAATCCACCAAACATCACCATTTCATTTAGTCCTATACTGTAAAAGATACCGTACCATATCATGTAGCCATTTGTTGTTTCTGGACACTCAGACATATGAAATCCCCACCCATAACAATGAGAAAGAACATGCCTTCACAGTACATTATTTACATTGGGAGGTGGGGTGGGGAAAATATTTCATGGCCAAATAATAGCCATGAATAAATGTCGGACCTACTAAGTATGAGAATGGGAACATATATGTACTTTCATACTGCATTAATATGGTAGGGTGGTATATAAAGGTTCACAACCAGACATATCAATGACATATCAAATACCCACCCCATATCGCTAGGAATGGACATATACCTTCCAAGTACATAACTTCCATTAGGGGGGAAATATTTCATAGACAATTTAACGCCCATGAAAAAATGCCCCCCCCCCCCCCCCCCCGAAAGTATGGGAATGAAAACATATATTTACTTTCACAACCCATTAATATGGTACGGTGGCCAAAATATAAAGGTTCACACCCAGACATATCAAATCGCCACACTCTAGCCCTGGGAATAGGACAGTACATAACTTACATTGGGGGGGGGGGGGGGGGGGTGGCAATATTTCATGGCCAATTTGTCGCCCACGAAATGAAGTATGGGACTGGAAACATATATTTACCTTCATACCCATTAATATGGTAGGGTGGCCAAAATATAAAGCTTTACACCCAGACATACCATATCTACACCCTCCAGCACTGGGAATGAACACATACCTTCCCAGTACATAACTTCGATTAGGGGGACAATATTTCATAGACAATTTAACGACCATGAAATAATGCCACCCCCCCCCCCCCCCTCCCTCTAAAGTATGGGAATGGAAACATATATTTACTTTCACAACCCATTAATATGGTACGGTGGCCAAAATATAAAGGTTCACACCCAGACATATCAAATCTCAACCCCCTAGCTCTGGAAATGGACAGTGCATAACTTACATTGGGGTAACTATATTTCATGGCAAATTTTTCGCCCATGAAATAATGTCCCCCCCCCCCTCCAAAGTATGGGACTGGAAACATCTTTATACCTTCACAACCCATTAATATGGTAGGGTGGTCAAAATATAGAGGTTTACACACAGACATATCAAATCACCAACCTCTAGCACTGGGAACGAACATATACCTTCCCAGTACATAGCTTCCATTAGGGGGGGGGGGGACAATATTTTACAGACAATTTAACGGCCATGAAATAATATCCCCTTTCTAAAGTACATGTAAGGGACTGGAAACATATATTTGCTTTCACAACCTCTTAATATGGTAGGGTGGCTAAAATATAAAGCTTCACACCCAGACATATCAAATCTCCACCCTCTAGCTCTGGGAATGGACAGTACATAACTTACATTGGGGGGACAATATTTCATGGCCAACTTATGTCCCCCCCCCCCCTCCAAAGTATGGGAATGGAAACATATATATACTTTCACAACCCATTAATATGGTATGGTGGCCAAAATATAGAGGTTTACACCCAGACATATCAAATCACCACCCTCTAGCACTGGGAATGAACAAATACCTTAGCAGTACATAACTTCCATTAGGGGGACAATATTTCATAGACAATTTAACGCCCATGAAATAATGTCCCCCCCCCCCCCCCACCCCTCTAAAGTATGGGAATGGAAACATATATGTACATTTACGGGAATGGAAACATATATGTACAGTCACACCCCATCAATATGGTAGGGTGGACGGAATATAATTGTTTACACCCGAACATATGAAACTTCCACTCCATAACTGTGGGAATGGACATATACCAATACAAGTCTATCTTGGAAAATTCAGTCAGTCCATTGGTAAATTTGAAAAACTGTCCTTGGTCTGCAAATGGACATTTTAAATAGGAATATTGAATTTTCTTGTACAAAATTGAGGTTTCATGTGTGACTATTTGGCAAATGGTATTTGTAGACAGATTTGAGCTAACTTGCCTTGTTTTACAGGTAGCAAAAGGAACAATGTTTGTTAAGATGATGACCGATGTGTAAACCCATTGAGAACATTGCAGATTACATCAGAGAACAAGTGAGCTATTATTATGCTAGAGTTCATTGGGTTCTCAGTTGTGTTGTAAATGCAGGGAATGTAATGCTCTCCAACTCAGCCTCTCCCTCCCTTCTCTCCTTCCCCTTCCCTCCCTCCACCGTCCAACCCGCCCTCCCTCTCTCAAAAAATACTAGTTACATTCAAGCATGACCATTGTTTAAATAGAGGTCCATTCCCAGCTATGCCCACCCATTTCTAGCAAAGCTCCGTCCAGCTTTTACATACTTTGGAATCAATTTATATGCTTTGAGTCCTGAATTCCAAGAATGCTGAATTCTAACTTCAAGGCAACTATACAGGCAAGCTGTAGAATGTTTTGAAATTAATTTGACTGGCTGCTGTTGCTGCCTACGGCAAATTAGTTTCAAAATATTAAACCAAATTTTTATTAAGTACTAAATCCATTACAGACATACAATCTGTACGCTTCACGGATGTTTCATTTAGTCATGACGGAGCTAGATATGTCACTATATGTTATGCCATAAGCCGACATGTGAGGTACATACCATTTCATACATTTTCCTACCAATCACTTCCGACAAAACTCAGGTATACTAACTTTTTGATTGTCAGATCAGATATGGTCTGAATAATTTCACTTGTGTCATAGGAATTGTTGTGAATTGTCCATCATATGTTCACAGTTATACTGTTGATAATTTCACTTCATTGATTTTGATTATATCATAAGTATTTGCCTTCAAATTTCTCTTTAGGCTGGGTCTTTTGGGGTGGGTGGAGTGCATTGAAATAACATTCGCTAATGTTTTGAAATCTGTCATAATTCATTTAATAGTGAAGCTGGCCGAAAATTACATGTATTTCAATCTGCAGTTGTCATTCTAGTTGTCGTTCTAGTGATAGCATTTAAAAAATTTGTGTCCTGCAAATAGATATTCGCTGAACACATTTTTTGAATTTCATGATGAGTATTTGGCATTAAATTGTTAATCCTTTCACCGGTAATTTCACTGTATCTCTGTTTCATCGCAAGCAAATAAGAAAGCTGTTGAATATTTTGAGGTTACTATGCTTTAGGCAGCAACGTCTTCCAGTGCTAAGCATGCATAATAAAAAATGTACTTTTATACCGCGCCAAAAGGTTTGGCGGGGTATTATGTAATGGCGCCAGCCACCCGGGCGGGCGGGCGGCAAAATGGTTTCCGGCAGGTAACTCCGTCACCGTTTGTCGGATCGCATTGAAACTTAATAGGGTGGTTGGACTAGGTCTTAGGAAGAAACCTATCGAAATCGACGATGATCCGAAATCCAAGATGGCCGCCAGCCACCGGCGGCCATCTTGAAAATAGCTTTCCCGATAATAACTCCGTTACCGTTTATCAGATCGCTTTGAACCTTTATAGAGTGGGCGGACTAGCTCTGAGGAACACACCTATCGAAATTGACAATGATCCGAAATCCTAGATGGCCGCCAGCCACAGTTGCCATAGGACCTGGCATGCCATGTCAAGTTTGCTTTGGCAATCCACACAATCCGTGCCTTTACAGACGAGCCATTGTACGCTTCAGCGTTCTTGTTCCTTAATTTACCACTAGAACGACTGGCTCGGTGATCAAACCAGCCAGTCCAGCGGTGAATAATAAAAGCCCTGTCTTGGCCTCTAAATGAACATTCCTCAAGAGCACTGTAGAGGATGGTTTTGACCATTAACCCTTTAACGCTCATGTCAGACAAAATATCTTCCGCAGTACTTTCAGGGAATGTAGACCAATAGAAGTCTATTTTGGACAATTTTACCACTGGAATGACTGGCTCGGT
>CM067364.1:511000-517000 GCA_034401795.1 Chaetoderma sp. LZ-2023a | reverse complement strand
TCCTGGTTAACAATCCTATGTCCTGGTTACCTAACATTGTTAGGCATCCCTGATACTTGAATGACTAAGACCTTGAGTGTGCATTTCATTGATTTGATACATGGTAACTAGCGATTACCATGTGTTTGCGTTGCATTTGCCGTCTGGTAACACGCGATTACCACTTATGTATAAATACACTTAATACAGTCTTCTGTATTAATGTATGCTCTGCATTTAAGCACGGTAACAAACGGTTACTCAGTGTGTACATGGCACTTGATTTGATCCCAGGTAACTAACGGTTACCCTGTGTGTACACTGCATTAAGCCATGGTACCGATTGGTTAGCAAAATTTAAATAATAAACATTATATACAATAGATCAGAGTATTGATACTGCATTATGTACTTTCTATTCTATGATAAAGTCAGTACTTCATATTTGTACTCAATTATACTGTCAACTTTTGGAGGATACTGCCCAATACGAGTGGCCAGTTAGGACTTGTAATTGAGGCGTACGCTAGAGGATTCCGTTTAACATTATCCATCCAAGCTGCAACGTGACAAACTAACTTGTGATGGAATAACTTATGAGTGAAATTGTTTCAATGCCAATCATAAATGACCTCTGCACAAGTTAACTGGTCACGAGAGTCCCCCAAAAGTTAGAATTGAACACATCGACCAAGGCCATTGTATTGCTAGGCCCGCTACCCAGTGTTCTGTATGACATATGACGAGCACTCTTGTTCTGTGTGAAGACCTATTGCTAACATCTTGTAACCCGCCTCATCCAGTGTAACCTGCCTTATTCAGTACAACCTTTGAAAACCTTTAAAGACATTTAGGCACCATTATGTACTTAAGTACATGCAATTGCCAGATTTGTGGTTAAGCGGACTGATAGTCATGATAGTGCTTTCAATTGAAATGGAATAAGGCAGGCTTCACTGCGACTCGGTCAGGGCCCCGCCCCATGTCATGAATATGTATAAAATATACCACTTGTATCACATCCAAAGTAATCGCCTACTCGTGTGAGACTGAATAAATCGAGTGTATACCACCGAAAACTTGTCGACACATAGAATGTATTGTTCTCCATTGCACCCTCTGTGATGAATCACCGCCGGCTGTTCCTGGTACTATTGCTGTCCGTGCCGTATACTTAGGTTGTACGAATCTATTGCCCCTCTTGTGCCTAGCTGTTCCACACCCACACATGTCCGCGTCTACCACTGAACACTCCATACAGCCGGCTTCGCACTCGAATGCACCCTAATAAAACAGTGGCCTGCCATCAACCGCACCTGAATACACACGCTTGAAGGCTATGCATCCTTAGACTGTGATACCCTAAAAGCTATGTATATACACGTGCATCAAGCCATGTGGCAGAATGTTGCCATCATTCCAGTGCGAAACCAGCCGTCACAAGGTAGCACATCTGCAAGTACATCATAATACAGCTATAGCGAAGTACTTGGGTATATGTACAATAAATAACATATCAATATGAACCAAAACCGTATGTAGAAACTCAATGTCAGAAACAAAACCGTCACCAACCATTGTCAATCAAGGGAGACAACTACCCGACCATGCATACCTGTCGTAGCGGCCCCGAGGTTCAAAATACTGTCAAAAACCTGTACGAAAGATCACCCCAAGGTGAATCGCAAAGTTGTCCAAACCGAACAAGTAGTCTCTTGAATATGCTTGAAACTACCGTTTGATCCAATATACATGTATATACATATACGGATCCAGTATCCAGGCCAGTAGCCAACCACCCCCCCCCCCCCGATCTCTTAATAAGGCAATCCTTTATACCGGTCTGACTGTGCACCAAGGCAGCCAAAGGTATTGCTCGCCTGGAATAGAATCAAGGAATCTATGGGCCCTTAAGACATATAGCTCTAATGATTTCTACCACCCGTCTGACTGTAGACTGACCGAAGGTTGTCCCTAAGAGGTCAAAGCATGATTACTACACATTAAGGATGACGCAATCTGCTAGGTCAGGTGATCTACTACTACAATCAATGCCCAGCGGATTTGACAGTATGCCACTAATAAGATACGACAATAGTGCCTAATTGGACACAATTCATAAATATCAAAAGTACAAAAATATACATGTAGTTACCTTGCATATATACATTAAATGAAGAGTGAATCTTATACCGGGCGGTCTCATAATACCCCTTGTCCCCATAGCAGGTTTGACTGGATACCAATCCAACCGACCCTACCCTGAACACATTGCAATCTGAGCATTTCTGATAGATGTTACGTCTGTACCGATATATCTTGTATAGCAGTCCGAGGACCAACGTCCCATAAGCTTGATCATATGATCTTCAACCATCCCCTGGGCCGCTGAAGTAGCTGCACCCTTGCGGAAGGAATGTCCACAATAGTGTAAACTGTTGAGATTACACCTTTGCATAATGTCCCTAAGGTGGTTAATAAAAAATTTTCTGGTTAGTACTAACCCATTACCGGTACAGAACAGAGGGTCCGAAAGTTTAGCTCCTGACTGTGATCGGAGTAAGTGATACTTCCTTAAGCTACTGACTGCGCAAATTAAACGCTTGTCCACACAACACACATGAATATCAATGCCTCGCCGAAAAGGATCAGTTTTGGACGCTTTCAATGTAAGTATACAGTAGGACAAATCGGTTGCCCATCTAACATCCCCCAAAGTGATGATGTTCTCAACGTCCACATTCTGCGTTTGTACTGTAAATTCCCCACACCTCAGAAATGCAAAGAATGCCACCGTACAAGCCGCTGTCATGAGGCAATCAGTATACATCCCAAACAAACCTGCCTTTAGCGTCTGACAAATCCGGGACAATATGTCTACTGTAATCGGTAGTCTGGACATACGTGGTCTGCTTTGAGACCTTTGAACCGCTGTTAGTAGCAACTTAAGCCTGGGCAGTGGCTGGCTTAACCTATCTAAAAAAGGATTATGATATCCTGCCACTACATAATGGAAACGAACACCTGCCAAATATAGTTTAATGGTGCCATATCGCAACTGCAACACTCCTGCACAATGGGCGATAAAATACAGAAGCCTGTCCTCTGATATGGGCGGCAGGCATTCAAGCATGGCGATTCCAATATTCCAACTCATCATAGCTGCAAACCGTTGGTAACATGAGATACCCGATTTGTAGCTGCGAAGGGTATGCTTGCTAACGGCCGATACCCACATTCGCTCCAAAATATTGTCTAGCATAGAATTTCTATTGGCTCTGGTATTGTAGTCGCCACTTCCTCCGCAAAGGGGGCACACTCTCGAAATCGTTGTTCCTGGAACCTAGAAATAGAATCAGCAATGTCATTTAAATTCCCTGGAATATGCTTAGCTGTCACAAAGAAGTTATTATATGCGGCACACAAAGCCAGACGACGCATTAACCTGTTGATGTGTGGTATTTTTGATCGGCCCTTCCTAATGATGTCAACTGTACCTAAGTTGTCACAGTGAAATAGGATACGCTTTTTAGGCCATGATGTCCCCCATAATACTGCCGCCACCACAATGGGATATAACTCCAGGAAGGCCATGGAGCAATCCTCTGTTCGAATGTCTACTAATTTAGCCGGCCATTTGCCCTGAAACCATTTCCCGTGGTAATACCCGGCAAATCCAATACCGGATGCATCTGTAAACAACTCTAAATCAGCTGCACACGTAATGAATTTGTCGAGAAAGAATGCTGAACCGTTCCAACCTTGCAGAAAGTGTGACCACATTTCCATTTCCTTCCTACAATCAATATTCAAAGTAACTTTATAATGCAACTCTGTCACAGATGTAGCCAATGTGATCAAATAAGAAACAAATGATCGCCCGGGGACAATCACCCTTGCTGCAAAGTTGAAATGACCCAACAAACTCAGCAGTTCCCGCTTTGTACATTTGCGTTTACCCAGCAATCCTCTCATTATGGTAATAATCCTCTTTACCTTGTCAAGAGGAAGTCTGGATTCCATTCTCACAGAATCCAACACTATGCCCAAGAATTCAATCACTTGAGTAGGTCCGATTGTCTTGTGCATCGCCAACGGTATATTTAACTTGCCAAAAATCAGCGTTAATAAGGCCATATTACGCTCCGGTACTGCGTCACTACCTTCAATCGTCAGAAAATCATCCAACAGGTGCAAAATAGTTTTTATGCCATAGTTGTGCATTGCAATCCAGCAGATCGCCACTGATAACTGGTCAAATATCTTCGGTGATGACCGGCTACCAAATGGTAACTTATTATAAAAATAATATAAACCTCTCCACTTGATACAATATAAATGCCATAACTCTGGTCGTATTGGGACTAATTTAAATGCATCCACTATGTCAGTCTTACACAACCATGCACCCTTGCCTTTATCTAAAATAGAAGAAATGGCATCATCAGTTGTAACATATGACAAAGAATAATCAGCTTTGTTTATCAGATCGTTAACACTACTATGACCCGGTTTACCGTGAGGGGCTGACAAGTCCACGATCAGACGTTTCTTGCCTGAGTAGCGGCCTGTAGCCAGACCAATAGGGCTTACACGAAAGTTCTGAAAGGGTGGCTTATCAAAAGGGCCACATAAGTAGCCTTTACTGAGTTCATCTTCTATCCAATTATCAACAATCATGGGCTCCTTGCAAGCAGAAATCAAATTCTTACACTCCAAAGCCACATTAGGTAGCTCCAAGACACCTGTGTGAAAACCATGTGTGAGGCCTTGAATCAAATTATTCACAAAGTCCCTGTCCGGGTGGCCCCGCAACTCGATCGACAGCTGGTTAATGTTTATAGGAGTTGCTATAACATAGCCCCCCTCCACTACCTCAGACTCCACTTGCATATTTGCTGGCTCTGTCCCACTGGCTAGTCAATTAGACTGGGTGCTATCCACCGGCTTGCCAAAATTGCGACTCTGAATTGTTCGCTTGGACGAGTTCGGGCATGTAGGTGCAGGGTGACCAGCCTTGCAGTTCCAACAGACATGCAAATAGCGACAGAATTTTGCGAAGCAGCCACGGTTGCCATTGAAATTATTACAGATTTCCTTACCTAGGTAATTCACTTTCATTCTAGTACGGCCCCCATTAGCACCACTGTCAAAATTGTTCCTCCCGCTAGGACGAAAATATGGCCGGAATTCTAGAACCGAGGGACAAAATTTTGCTGTGTGATCATGTTGTTGACACAAGTCACAAGAGGTCAAAACCGACCCTGCCGTGACGGCCTGGATTATATCCCTGTCCTTAACCGACCAGTCAATTTTTTTGCCATGCTGTTGCAACCAGGCTGCTGCCTTGGCAGAAAATGCCCTATGGTATGCATAGAAAATCGATTTCCCAAACTGCGTATATAATTCGACAATCAACTGCAGATAACCATCAAGTTCCTGAATCCGTTGTGGGTATGCCTCACACATGATTTTTTTGTATACAATAAATGCTGACAAAAATTCTGAAAGTGTCAAATTCTTCTGCAACCTCACATCTTTGCGCATTCTCACAGCCATGCCTGTTTTTGCATCCATTGAGATTATCTCCCCTGTATTTGCATCAGGCATCAACAGCAGGGCTAGATTGACATCTTTACCTGCAATTATCGCCTGCCTCAAATTAGGAGACACAATCTCAATGCGTGGCAAGCTCTCCATCGCATAACCTTGACCATGCTTGGTTGCTGTCGGAACCTCTACTCCCAGACGATTCCCCCCAGTCAAGCACCCAGAAATAGGACCAAATGCCCTATCATCCTGGTTAAAAGTACAGTTTGCATTCGTCGCATCATCAGATCGTTCATCATACAGATCCCTCAAAGTAAAACCTGATAAAACAGGCAAATTACAGTTATTGTTACCTACACTTGGGCGTAGTCCCTCGTGGTGAAGGTGTTGGTCTGTATTAGTACCAGGAACAGTTGGCGTCACGAACGAATGAGAGCATGGTGATGACGATGGTGTAACTCCATCCAGGCC